>CATIWR010016214.1:0-23991 GCA_949677035.1 Omphalea diandra | reverse complement strand
AGCCTACTATGTGTCAAGAATGAGTGACAACAAAATCTTATTCATTGGTAGGAGAATTCATACATTTATGTGATTGATTTAAATTCTCTTATTAACAATGGTGCTAAGTGTCTATTATCTATAGTCGATGAAGTAAAACTTGGCATAAAAGGCTAGGACATGCAAGCATGGAACTCCTCAACAAACTAAAAAGGAAAAACTTGATTGAAGGATTGCCTGAAATCAAGTTTACAAAGGTTAGAGTTTGTGAAGCATGTCAAAAAGGAAATAAGGTAAAATCTTTATTCAAAGCTAAGAACATAGTAAGTTCATCTAGACCTTTACAATTGCTTCACATGGACTTGTTTGGACCCACTAGAGTATCCAGCTTGAGAGGCATGCATTATGCATTTATCATTATAGATGATTACTCTAGGTATACTTGGGTATTGTTCCTTCCTTATAAAGATTCTTGCTTTGAAGCCTTTCAGACCTTTGCTAAGAAAATTCAAAACCAAAAGGATTTGAAGATCTCTTCTATTAGAAGTGACCATGAAGGAGAGTTTGAAAATGTAAATTTCCATAGCTTTTATACTGAGTATGGTATCTTACACAACTTCTCCACTCTTAGAACACCACAACAAAATGGTGTAGTAGAAAGGAAGAATAGAACTCTTTAAGAAATGGCTAGGACCATATTAAATGAGTACAACCTTCCTAAATACTTATAGGCTAAAGCTGTAAATACTTCTTATTATGTGTTAAATAGAGTATTGGTCAAGCCATTGTTGAAGAAAACACCCTATAAGTTATGGAATAATAGGAAACCCAAGATTGCATATTTTAGAGTCTTTGGTTGCAAATGTTTTATTCTAAACACTAAAGACAACCTTAGCAAATTTGACTCCAAATCTGATGAAGGAATTTTCCTTTGATACTTTACAACCAGTAAAGGGTATAAAGTCTTGAATAAAAGAACTTTTATTGTTAAAAGTCTATGCAAGTTGTTTTTTATGAATCTAATCCCACTTCTTCAAGAAAAGAAGAAGATGTTGATGATCTTGCATGTCTCATGAATGAGATGAATATTGAAAAAAAGGGGAAAATGTGGACAAGCCATAAGAAATGAGGAGTGAGGAAATTTTAGATTAATCTATTCCTACTCCAAATGAAGGGCAAACTCAGCTAGAAAAGGATTAGGTCTTTAAGAAAGATCATTCAAGAGATCTCATCATAAACGATCCATCAAATCGGGGTACAACTAGATTATCATTTAGAAATGCTTGTACCGATCTTGCTTTTGTTTCCCTTATTGAGGCTAATATCATAGACAATACCATAAAAGATTAGCATTGGATTCTTGCTATGCAAGATGAACTCAATTAGTTTGAAAGAAATAAAGCATAGACCTTAGTTCTTAGACCTTAAAGACATTTCATTATTAGAACCAAATGGGTCTTTAGGAATAAGCTTGATGAGCATGGAACCATAATTAGAAACAAGACTCAGTTAGTAGCCAAAGTCTATAACCAAGAAGAGGGAATTGACTTTGATGAAACTTTTGCCCCTATTGCAAGGTTGGAAGCCATCAGGATTTTACTTGCATTTGCTTCTCATATGAATTTTAAATTATATCAAATGGATGTCAAAAGTGCTTTCCTCAATGGCTACATTGATGAAAAAGTGTATGTTGAACAACCCCCTAGATTGAAAGTCATTGATTTCCTAACCATGTGTTCAAGCTCACCAAAGCCTTATATGGCTTGAAGCAAGCTCCAAGAGCTTGGTTTGAAAGGTTGAGCAACTTTCTTATAAAGAAAGGGGTTTTTAAAGGATTGGTAGACATAAAACTCTTCTCTAAAAAGAGGAATGAAGACTTATTGCTTGTGCAAATATAAGTAGATAATATTATTTTTGGTGCCACTAATGTTTTCTTATGTGAAGATTTCTCCAAAGTAATGAAAAGTGAATTTGAGATGAGTATGATGGGAGAACTCAAGTTCTTTCTTAGATTGCAAATCAAACAAGGAAGGAATCTTCATCAACCAAGCCAAATATAGCAAAAAACTAATCAAAAGATTTGGCATGGAGAATAACAAACCTCGTAAAACTCCAATAAGCACCAACGTCAAACTAAGCACAAATGAACATGGTAAGGTTATGGATCAAAAGTTATATAGAGGTATAATTGATTGTCGTCTCTATCTGATTGCATCTAAGCTTGATATCATGTTTAATAAGTGCTTATGTGTAAGATATCAGTCTAATCCCAAGGAGTCTCACTTACATGTTGTAAAACACATACTCAAATACCTTAATGGTACTGTCAACTAAGGACTTTCGTATTGTAAGAGTTCTTCATTTGAGTTAAATGCATTTTCAGGTGTTGATTATGTTGGGTGTGCCTTAGATAGAAAAAACACTTCAGGCACATGTCAATTACTAAGTGAATGTTTAGTGTCTTGGAGTAGCAAAAAGCAAAATTCAGTTGTTTATCTACAACAGAAGCTGAGTATGTAGCAGCAGATCTTTGTTGTGCTCAAATCCTATGGATTAAGTAATAACTTCTTGACTATAAGATTATTGTTAATCAGGTGGCCATTAAATATGATAACACTAGTGCCATTAACTTATCTAGAAATCCCATATAATATTCTAGGAGTAAGCATATAGATATAAGACATCACTTTCTAAGGGATCATGTTAATAATGGTGATATTATGTTAGAATTTGTTGATACTAACCATCAACTGTTTGATATTTCTACTAAACCTCTTTGTATGAAAGGATGCAATTCATCAAAAAAGAACTTGGAATGATTGATGGAGGTCCATTGAGTTAACATAAACAGGGGCTTCTCTTTCACCCTTGTTAGTTCATGCATAATCTTTATTGATTGATTGTTGAAGTATTATGTGAATTGATTTTAATTAAAGTCTTTAGATTCTATAAGCTAAAAATTTTGATTGTGCCTTATCTTGACTAAATGTCCCTTTATTAATTGAATTTGTAACTGTATCATTGAGTTTGATTAATAATCTACATTAACATAGTTTTCAAAATGTTTGCTCATTTGAAAAATTCTTTTTGAACTTGTTTTTTCCTTGGAAAACATGTCCAATAGCCATTACAATTTCCAATGATCGTTGAGTTGTTCATAATTTGCAACCTATGTTTTTGTATACCCCCACGATTGTTGTACATTTCCAACTACCATTGTTCTTCACTCAATGGGTAGTATGGATAATAACCATCATTAAATGAAGAACACATGCTCGATTTAGCTAATGGTCATGTCCAACAACCATTATTTCATTCACAATAGTTGTTGAACACTCCCAACAGTCATATTTTTTAAAGAAATAAGGACCTTTTCAAACTCCTACATATAGCCCAAAAATCCTAAGTTATTTTACTTTAGCTTTCTTTATGTTTTTGCTCTTTCTCTATCTCTATATCTTTTTATTTTTATTGTCTTCTATGTTTGACACTTGCATCTGTTGGACTAGAAGGATTAATCCTAAGTCTGAGAACTCTTTTGATCTTGACAAAGGAAAGTGATCATTATTAATGGTTTACTTAAGTGTTATTTTGCAGAAATTAGTAGGATTTTTAAGTGAAGTTAGATGGAGCTCTTTAACTCCAAGTTGATTTCTAAATCACGACCACAATCTTAGATTCGTGAATACGATCCATGTGAAGACTTGCTAGAAATCAGACAGGCGAAATCGCAGAGCCATTCTCGGCCGCAACTCATCCAAAAGAAGGAGTCCAAAAGTGACAGACTGTTTCGCGGTCTATGTAGCATCATGGTCACGACCGTGATTTTCAAAAAGCCTCAAAAGGGCAATAAGTCCACAACCAAAGTTTGACAAATGTTCCAGGTGACCGTTGGAAGACAAAAATGGCAAAAGCAACTTGTTAGTAGTGACCGCGATTTATGAAATGGAAGATGCAATTTTCGACACACGAATTCACGTCCTTAGTCGCGACCTGTACAAAGAAATTTGCGACCACTACTTTTATTAGCAGAAGAAACACAATAACTATATTTTCCTGGTAAACCAATGACAAGAAGACACGTGGACTAGCCGTTAGACACAAATGGGGTTTTTTGCCGCAAGTTTTAGCTCCCATGAAAATTTGGAATTCGCGATCATGAATGAGCAGTAGCGATCGCGACTTCAGCCTGACAAGCAATTAATGCAAAATCTGTCTAGCACACCTTGAAGATTTTATACCAGTTTTATTGCAATGTCTCTTTGGTGGGTAGAGGCTATAAATACCTCACCAAACAGATGTAAATGTAAGAGAATTAATAACTTTGTAACTAAACTCTTGCAATTTTGCTACTCAATCTTTTCTATTCTTTTAAAGATTGCTTGGTGTGAGCATAAATACCATTTGTAGAGGTTCTAGTGTGAGCCTGTAAAAACACTAAGAGAGGTTTGTAGTGTGAGCTTGTAAAAACACTAAGAGAGGTGATTGTGTGAGCCTTAAAAACACAAGTGTAAAGGTTATTGTGTGAGCCTTCAAAATACAAGTGTAAAAGTTTGGTGTGAGCTTGAAAACACTTTTGGAAGATAATGGAACACCCAACTGCTGAGAATTGGGGAGTAGATGTATGGTCGATTATACCTGAACCATTATAAATATTGTGTCTCCTTTCTACTCATTCTCTTCCTTATCCTCTCGTTTTAATTTTTATATATAAATTCAACCCCCCTTTCTTGGTGCCTAGGGCCAACAAGTGGTATCATAGCCTAAACACTCAAACAAACCTTTATTGGTGAGTAAAAGATCATAGCCTAAAAGGGAATCCACTCACACCTTAAGCCTTACTTTGATGGTTCCAACTATACTCATTAGAAGTATAGAATGGAAATCTACCTTGACACGGATGTGGTGTACCTTTGGGATGTGGTTGTTAAAGAATAGAAGCCACCCACTAAAGTAGTGGACGAAATTGAAGAACTTATCCCAAGAGAGGAATGGGTTGAATTTCACCGAAGATCAAATGGCAAAAACAAGAGAGCAATGACCATTCTTCTAAGCTCTCTCTTTAGAGAAGAGATTGGAAGAGTGCAACATTGTCAAATTGCACATGCCATTTGGAAGACCCTAGAGAACTATCATGAAGGCACAACTCTAGTTGAATCAAGCCGTTTGGAGATGTATGTCACCGAATGGGAACTCTTCATGATGAAGGACAATAAAAGCATCACAAAAATGACAAATAGGCTATTGTCCATTATCACCAAAATGAAGAAATTTGGAAGAGCTTTAACCAACTATAAGGTAAACACAAAAATCCTCAAAACTCTTTCTTTAGATAAATTAAGTGCTAGAGTTTACAACATACAAGAGTCCAGTTCGGAGATTGGGAAGGTTCCAACTGACGTGTTGATAGGCAAACTCTTGACTCATGAGTTGGCCTTGTAAAAGGATGAACAAATGAAAAAGCTAAGAGGCTAAGGAGATAAACAAGAAAAGGAAAGAAGAACTCTAGCTCTTAAGTCTTCAACAAAGGAGAAGGAGATAGAAATCACCTCAAGTGATGAAGAAAGTGACAAGAAAGAAGAAAAGCTAGTAATGCTCTCAAGGAAGACAAAAGAGTTGATTAAGAGAACTTTAAGAAGACAATTCCTAGTCCAAGAGAGAAATCCAACGATGTCACTTGCTATGATGTGGCAAGCAAGACAACATCAAGTATAAGTGTCCCAAATTAAAGAAGAAGAAGAGATGGGACAAGGAGAAGAAGAAGAGCTTTTCAGCCACTTGGGATGATAGCTCAAGTGAAGAAGAGGAAGAAGGAAAAGTTGTCAATATTTGCTTCATGGCACAAGAAGACTCTATTAATGAGGTAAGTACTTCTTCTCATTCTCATTATGATTTCAAATTTAATGAGATAGATGAAGAGCTTCTAGAGGCTCTAACCATGAGATATGACAAATACAAGTCACAAATGAAATCTTATAAAAGAAAATGTCAAAAGCTAGAGGATGATTATAAATCCCTCAATGACATTGCAAGAGAATTGAGAGCATCAAATGATGAGCTCAAAAAATCAGTGGATAGTCTTTCTATTTCATCTTCTTCTATGGCTTCACTTAGAAAGAAGAATGACACTCTAAAAGGAGAAGTCATTGAGTTTAGAAGCTTAATCTCTAAGTTACATATAGGAAAAGAAGCTTTGGACACTTTGATTGTGTCACAAAGACCTTCACTAATTAGACATGGTCTAGGCTTCGATGGAGCCTCCTCATCTTCTCAAACTATATTTGTTAGATCCTCAGAACCTCAATCATCAAGGAAAGAGGTATTTGGGAAGAAAAGTGCTCCTAGCACTAAGCCTTCTAAGCCTAAGGGCAAAGGAAAGGCTCCCCTAAGCTCTAGAGCCAAGACTCAAAGAGCTAACCATGCCTATATGTATAACAAAAAGCATGGCCATTCTCATAAAAAATTTTCTATTCCTACTCATTATAAATATTCATGCATGCATTCACATGACCAAGGTATGAGAAGGCTTCCTACTCATACTAAATTTGTGCATAGGAGAAACACTCATAAGTCTAAACTCCAATGCCATTATTGCATGAGATTTGGACACATTAATATTCATAACTATATTAGGAAGGCTCACCTCAAACTAGAGGATCGTTCATCTTTTAACCCTTAATGAACCAAGTGTGCTTGGGTACCTAAGAAAAGGTAACTTACTATTATTGTGTAGGGGAATGTGACAACCACCAAATTAAGCAATTGGCATGTGGATAGTGGATGTTCCAAACACATTACAGGAAATAGAAGACTATTCACAACTTTGAAAGAAAAAGAAAGTGGAGATGTCACATTTGGTAACAATGCCAAGGGTAAGGTAATTGACATTGGAACCATTGGTAAGAATGGATGTTCCTTAATTGACAATGTCTTATTAGTTAGTGGCTTACAATACAACTTGTAAAGTGTAAGTCAGTTATGTGATAAAGGTAACAAAGTCACCTTTGATCAAAGGGAATACCGAGTCACCACTTTAGTGGATGATGAGGTTATTTTTAAGGGTGAAAGGAAAGGCAATACCAACTCAATTGAGTTAGACAATTTGGCTAACCAATCTTTTAAGTGTCTTATGTCTATGAGCAATGAAGCTTGGTTGTGGCATAGAACGCTTGGACATGCAAGCATTGATCTTTTTCAAAGCCTATCTAAAAGAAAGTTAGTGGAAAGACTTCCCAAGCTTAATTTCTTTAAAGACAAGACATGTGGTCTATGCCAAATGGGGAAGCAACACCATGCCTCTCACAAAGCCAAAAATGTTATAAGTTCAACTAGACCTCTTCAACTTATCCACATGGACTTGATAGGACCCATTAGAAGTGCTAACCTAGGTGAAAAACACTATGCACTAGTCCTAGTAGATGACTACTCTAGGTTTACATGGGTATCCTTCCTAGCTTATAAGAATGATTTATTTGATGCTTTCAAAAATTTTGCAAAAAGGGTTCAAAATGAAAAACATTACTTCATATCTTCCATTAGAAGTGACCATGAAAAGGAATTTCAAAATGAATCTTTTGAAAATTATTGTTTAGAGAATGGAGTTTTTCATAATTTTTTAGCTCCTAGAATACCACAACAAAATGGTGTTGTAGAAAGGAAAAACATAACATTGGTGAAAATGGCTAGAACAATGCTCAATAGTATTCTCTACCAAATTACTTTTGGGCCAAAGTCATTAACACTACATGTTATATTGCAAATAGAGTTTTTAAAAGACCTATTCTCAATAAAACTTCATATGAGCTATGGAATGATAGAAAACCCAAGATATCAAACCTTAGAGTGTTTGGATGTAAGTGCTATATTTTGAACACTAAGGATAATCTTAGGAAATTTGATTCCAAGACCAATGAAGGAATTTTCTTATGTTATTCCACCTCTAGCAAGACATATAGAGTCTTTAACAAAAGTTCAATGGTAGTTGAAGAGTCTATGAATGTTATTTTTGATTAATCTAGTAAACTTGATCTTGGGAAAGGTATTTTTGTTGATGATCTTGTAGGTGATCTTAAAAAGATGGAATTGGATGATTCTATAAGAAGAGATGATAAAGATAAAGAATGAGGGATTCATCAAGAGTAGATGAAGACCAACATCATCAACAAGTAGAGCCAAGCCAAGATCTGCCTAAAGATTAGAGATTTTCCAAGTATCACCCTAAGGATTTGATCATAGGTGATATATCTAAAGGTGTAAGTACTAGATCTCAACTTCATTATTTAGATAATAATCTTGCATTTGTTTTTCAACTTGAGCCAAAATCAATTGATGAGGCTCTTGATGATGAGAGTTGGGTACTTGCTATGCAAGAAGAACTCAACCAATTTGAAAGAAACAAGGCATGGGAACTTATCCCTAGGCCTAAAGAACACTGAATCATAGGTTGTAAGTGGGTGTTAAGGAATAAGTTAGATGAACAAGGTTTCATCACTAGAAATAAAGCTAGATTGGTTGCTAAGGGATACAACCAAGAGGAAGACATAGACTATGATGAAACCTTCGCCCCTGTAGCAAGATTAGAGGCCATTAGGATTCTCTTAGCATTTGCATGTCACATGAATTTTAAACTTTTTCAAATGGATGTGAAAAGTGCCTTTTTAAATGGCATTATAGAGGAGGAAGTCTATGTTGAACAACCTCCCAGCTTTGAGTCACATTGTTTTCCTATCCATGTTTTCAAGTTGAACAAAGCCTTGTATGGTTTGAAACAAGCTCCAAGAGCTTGGTATGAAAGGCTTAGTTCATTTCTCTTGAAAAATGATTTTGAAAAAGGAAAGGTTGACACTACACTATTTGTTAAAAAGCACAAGCATGATACATTAATTATTCAAATCTATGTTGATGATATTATCTTTGGTGCTACTAATGAATCTCTTTATGAGGATTTTGCTAAGTGTATGACTAGGGAATTTGAAATGAGCATGATAGGAGAGCTCAAGTTCTTTCTCAATCTACAAATCAAGCAATCTAAAGAAGGGATCTTATCAACCAAGCTAAGTACACAAAGGAGATACTAAAGAAATTTCGCATGGATGGTTGCAAGGTAGCTAAAACTCCAATGAGTAGTACCATTAATCTAGACAAGGATGAATTGGGTAAGGTGGTAGATGAAAAGAGATATCGAGGTATGATCATATCTCTACTCTATCTTACTGCTTCTAGGCCAGATATCTTGTTTAGTGTTTGCATGTGTGCTAGGTTTCAATCCTTTCCTAAAGAGTCTTATTTAAATGTTGTTAAAAGGATTTTTAAATATTTGCATGGTATAAATCACTTAAGGGAGTCATCTTTTAGCCTTGTAGGGTATTCGGATGCGGATTACGCAGACAATTTATTAGAAAAAAAGTACTTTCGAGACTTGCCAATTTATAGGTGAATGCCTAGTTTCTTGGTTTAGTAAAAAGCAAGTATCAGTTACCTTATCCATCGCGGAAGCGGAGTATGTGGCGGCAAGTTGTTGTTGCACCCAAGTTTTTTGGATGAAATAACAATTGAAGGATTTTGGCAAAGTGGTTGATCACATTCCCATTAAATGTGATAATACAAGTGCTATTAATCTCTCTAAAAATCCCATCGAAATTCTAGAAGTAAGCACATAGATATTAGACATTATTGTCTTAGAGATCATGTGCAAAAAGGTGTTGTGTTGGAATTTATTGACACAAATCATCAACTTGCAGATTTTTTCACTAAACCTCTAAATGAAAAAAGGATGAACTTCATTAAGAGAGAATTGGGAATGCTTGATGGAAGCTCCCTAAAGTGAAAATTTTTTATGTTATGTGTAATATTGCTATGTGTATTGATGTTTGTTGATTTGTGATATTTGTGGGTGATATAGTTAAGTGGATCACAATTTTTTTTAAACTCAACTATTTTTCATTGATGACTCATAATTCGCAGTCACTATTCTTCCTTCACATTTGCGAATTATAAGTCAATTTCACCCGGCTGTCAAACATCAATTTGCAGTCGTTAAATTTCCTCTCCACAGCGAATTTTGTTAGATTTTCAAAATTTTGACCTTTAAGGCGTGTACTCCCAAGGAAAATTTATTCGTTACTCACATTTTCCAAAAATCGCGGCAGCGACTTGAGAAATCGCGGACGCGAATTTGGGTAACCGCCTAACATTTATGAGATTTGATGGCCAACCATTTCCAACCCTTCATAATTTTTCTTCTAGCCGTTAATATGCCTCTTCAAAGGCTATATAAACCCCTCAAACAATGATTTTCATCACTTCATCTCAATTCTCAAACACTCAAACTCTTCAAGCATCAATCTTCTTTTAATTTTTTCTCTTGATTACAATGGCCCCTAAGAAAATTTCTAAAGCAGACAAGGGCAAAGTAGTGGCTCAACCTTCTGGAGCCCCTACCTTCCAACAAATGAAAGGTGTAACAAAAGCGGAGAAGGAAAGGTACAAGGCCAGCACTTCTAAAATAATTCTACCTAACAAAATCTCTTCATCCTTTCTCTTGGAGACACTCGACATCAATAATGAAGTGCGAGCATTCCTATTAAATCTCTGATGGAATGAACTCATCTTTTGAGATGAACCCCGCTACGAGGAGGTGGTGCAAGAATTCATGTGCACCGTCCAATTAAGCAAAAAAGCAAAATCTCCCACGGGTCAATACGGGTTATTATTCTGGGCATTTGGCGATCCTTTTTATATGAATTTTGACCAAATTTCATCCCTTTTTAACTTGCAAGTCAGAGAACACATTCCTTTCATCATCTCCGCACTTAACGCCATCTACTCCAAATTTTGGTCGGAGATTTCTATTGAAACCAAACACGACCCTCGCTCCTCACTAGCCAAACACATGAAGTCTTTACCCCTTTGGATCCTTCATCGCATCATCACTTTCTCAATCAATGCAAGAGGTGATGGCAATGAGGAGGTATCCCAAAAAGACTTGGCATTTTTGTTCTGCCTTGTCAAAAACAAATCGATCCAAATCGGTCGATACCTTGTGGATCAATTGATTCACATGAGTACAAAGCCAAAAAGCCAATTTCTCTTGCCCTTCCACATTACTGCCATCTACAGATTTATTGGAGCACTTGATGAGGAAAAATGAAAATTCCTCACCAAGAAGTTCCTTCCATCCCAAAACTTTCTAGACCTCACCTACTTGATCAATGCTAAAGCCATACACCTAGATACTTATGCTTATACCTTGGGTGCTTTTGGTGCAAAGCGGATGGAGAGTTCACAAGCCACTAAGAGGAAGAGGCTCTACATAGAAGAAGGCACAATTGTTGTCCCTCCTCTTCCTCCCAAACCAAAGTCCAAGTTGTCTTTTTCCACCATCAACAACAAATTGGACAAACTGATGAGGATGATGAAGGGAAGGTTCCTCTTCCTATCACACTTTCACAGTGATATGGTGGATCTTCAAAAGAAACTAGGAGTTCCTCCTTGCCACCTTCCAAACTTCATTGAGTTTGATGACACTCAAGATGAGGATGGCAATGAAGATGTTAAGGATGGAGATGAAGCTGAAGGAGCCATACAAGAGCAAGCAGCAAAAACTTTTAGGGATGATGATGATTCTCCCATCTTCTAGTTTAAGAATATTTTTTTTGTTTTCTAGTTTGTTTTTATTTTTTCAACTATGTGTGATCCTACAATTGTTAATAAATAACGTTATGTTTTTTTTTTGCAAATACTTGTTTTATGTGATTGATACATTCTTCTTTATGATTTGCTATCTCATGATTGCTCCTAATGCATACTTATGCTTGTTCACATTCTCCTCTAACACACTTTTTTTGATCTTTCCAAAAGGGGAGAGATAGACACTTAGAAAAATCTAAGTTTGAAGACTACGGGGGAGTAAGTAAAAATAACTTGCAACCATAGCATAAGTTGAGGGGGAGCTTCATACTATCACTTAGGATTTTTTAAGGCATTTCTCTTAAATTACTTGAATGTCATACTTAGAATTTTATCTTAAGTGTTCATTGATTCAATAGGATATTTAACTTCACATTTCTGCATCTTTTTTTTTTTTTTTCACTTTGGATCAATCTAAGTTGTCAAAATAAAAAAGGGGGGAGATTATTGGACTAGGAGGGTTAATCCTAAGTCTAGGAACTCTTTTACTCTTGACAAAAGAGATTGATCATTATGAATGATTTATTTAAGTATTATTTTATAGAAATTAGTAGGATTTTCAAGTGAAGTTGGATGGAGCTCTTAAACTCCAAGTTGACTTCTAAATTGTGACCACAATCTCAGATTCGCGAATGCGATCCATGTGAAGACTTGCTAGAAATCAGACAGGTGAAATCATGGAGTCATTCTCGGTCGCAACTCATCCAAAAGGAGTCCAAAAGTGACACACTGTTTCGTAGTCTATGTAGCGTCATAGTCGTAATCACGATTTTCAAAAAGCCTCAAGAGGGAAACAAGTCTACAACCAAAGCTTGACAATGTCCCAGGTGACCATTGGAAGATAAAAATCATGAAAGCAACTTATTGGTAGCGACTGCGATTCATGAAATGGAAGATGCAATTTTTGACAGACAAATTCACATCCTCAGTTGCTGCCTGTACAAAGAAATTCGCGACCACTACTTTTGTTAGCAGAAGAAATGCAACGACTTTATTTTCCTAGTAAACCAATGATAAAAAGACATGTGGACTGGCTGTCAGACATAAACGAGATTTTTCACCATAAGTTTTGGCTCTCGTATGAAAATTTGGAATTCGCGACCGTGAATGAGCAGTAGCACTTCAGCCTAACAAGCAATTAATGCAGAATCTGTCTAGCACACCATGAAGATTTTATACCAGTTTTATTGCAATGTCTCTTTGGTGGGTAGAGGCTATAAATACCTCACCAAATAGATGTAAATGTAAGAGAATTGATAGTTTTGTAACCAAACTCTTGCAATTTTGCTACTCAATCATTTCTATTCTTTTAAAGATTGTTTGGGGTGAGCATAAATACCATTTATAGATGTTATAGTGTAAGCCTGTAAAAACGCTAAGAGAGGTTGTTGTGTGAGCTTTAAAAACACAAGTGTAAAGGTTGTTGTGTGAGCCTTCAAAACACAAGTGTAAATGTTTGCTGTGAGCTTGAAAACACCATTGGAAGATAGTGGAACACCCAATTGTTGAGAATTGGGGAGTGGGTGTAGGGTCGATTATATTTGAACCACTATAAATCTTGTGTCTCCTTTCTATTCATTCTCTTCCTTATCTTCTCGTTTTAATTTTTATACACCAATTCAAACCCTCCCCCCTTCTTAGTGCCTAGGGCCAACAACATCATTCATCAAACACCAAACTTAATGCACCCAAAAGTCAAACAACTAAAAGGTATAAACAATCTACTAAGAAAAACTCTCAATCCTCCTATTCAAGTTCAAAAATTAAAGAAAACCTGGCCTTGATAATTGCTCAACAAAAAAAAAAAGGTTTAGTAAACCTTCATATGCTCATCAATCCTTAAAGAAGGCTAAGGCAGATATAGAATCAAAGTGGAAGGGAAAAAGGGACAGAAATAAAGTAACCTCCACTCAATGTCTCAAAATTCCATCTTAAGACAAACAAGGAAAAAGAATTGGCTTTAAAGCTTCTCAAAAGACATTTAGAGGGAGGAAAATTCTTTGAATGGATGGTTATTCAAAGGTATGGATTGGCAGAGCAAGTAGATGAGCTAATGATAAGGATAGGGGTGGAACTCTTCTGTCACATCAAAGAGCCCTCCTATCTAGAGCTAACAATTGAGTTCCTGACTACTTTAGAGGTTTTAAGAGGAGATTCTCATGCATATAGGGGACCATTAACTTCATATTCTTTGGAAAGAAGTACATTGTTGGCCTTAGTGGACTAAGAAAAGGGGTTGAATTGGTGGGAGATTAAAGAATTTGGAGGGAAGGTGAGGAGTTTAGAGAATTAAGAGAAGGTAGAGAAAATGAACACAAGATGTTTATAAGGGTTTGGTTGTTAACAAACCCTACGTCCACTCCTCAATTCTTCACAATTGGGTATTTCACTCAATTAAAAATGGTGTTTCCAAGCTCACACCTAACTTATACAATTTGTGTTTTATAGCTCACACACAACCCTTTATGTTTCTAAGTTCACACAAAACCTCACTCAAGTGTTTTGAACATGCTCATACCTCAACCTATTACAAGAGTTTTAGAAGCTAGGCTAACTCTCAATCTAATTACAAAGGTGTTTAATGCTAACACCAAACAATTAAGAACTCACAATCAAGAATAAGAAGTTATGAAGTAAATTTGCAAGAGTTTGATTATAATTAATGAAATTATCTTGCATTTACATACGTTTGGTGGAGTATTTATAGGCAACAACCACAAAAAAGATGTTAGTCACAAACCATCCCTAAATCTTAAGGTAAGCTTGGTAGATTTTGCATTAAATGTCTGTCAGATTAAACTCACGATCGTGATTGGCATTTGGCAATTGCGATTTACCAATTTGCACTAGAAAGTCTGAAATCACACTAGAGAACACTGTTTTATATCCAATGGCTAGTCCACATGTCCTTTTCCCATTGGTCATTTAAGAAATATAGTCGTTGTGTTTCATTGTTCAACCAAAAGTCGCGGTCACGATTGATATCCTTTTTGGGTGCCACTGAGACTACGAATTCCACTATTTGGTGAAGAGCACACACTTTCTTTAGTTGCGGTGGTGACAGGTGCTTTGCCTTCATGAATTTTGATATTCCAATGGTTGCTTTGGACACTTGGTGTGTTGTGGTTATAGACTTGGTTCCCTCATTTCAACTATGAAATTTATGATCGCGACATAAAATGTGAACACCACTGCAAATTCCTTTGTGTGACAGTTAAGTTTCCCTTGGCTAGATCGCGACTGCAATTTCCTCTACGAATTCTTCTGGCCAAACTTTATACATCCTTGTTGCAAGGTCCAATTGTGAATTATGGGATTCTGACTGCGAATTAAGGTGTCTTACACAAAGTTAGAGATTTAGACTTCCATCCAACTTTCAATGATATCTAACTTATGCACTGCAAAAACAACACTTTAAACAAAACATTGGTACTAATTAATCTTCATTGTCCAGATCAAAAGAGGCTTATGACTTAGTTTCACCAACCTAGTCCAACAATCTCCCCCTTTTTTATTTTGACAACTTAGATTGATTTTACTTAAAAAAATGAATTGCATGTGTGTGAAGTTGGGATGGTTAATGATTTTAAAATATTATTAATCAAATAATCAAAGATTTATAAGATTGAAAAAGAATGCTCCATTGCTATTACTCCTCTTCAACTTATACTTCCCTTATGCACATTTTTTTTACTACTATCCTCTCTTTCCCTTTGGCAAGATAAAAAAAAGGGTAAAGATTAGACATTGAACTAAGATGCATGGGTGTCAAGTATATGAAGCATAAAATGAAATAGAACAATCACAAAGAATAGATAAGTACAAAAACCAAATAAGAGCAATCACACAACATATGAAGCAATTAAATTGCAAAGGATAAAAACAACACTTTTATTTATTAGAAACTATGGGATCACAACCTTTACATAAATAAAGAAACAAAGGAGAATTTTTAAAAACCAATAACAAACTAGAAAATTGGAGAATTATCATCATCTCTAGAATCATCAGTTTCTTCATTTGCTTCTCCACCTTGAGCTTCATCACCCTTTTCAACCTCTTGATCATCCTCTTCTTCAGAGGTGTCCTCTCAATCCTCAAAATCAAGGAGGTGGCAAGGAGTAACACCCACTTTCTCTTGAATATCCACCAAATCAATATAGAGGTGAGAGAGTAGAAGAAATCTACTCTTGATCATCCTCATCATCTTGTCTAGCTTTTTATTGATTGAGGAGAAAGAGATTGCAGAGGATTTGGTTTTGGGCTTTGGTTGTGAAAGTGGAATATATTAAGCACACTCTTCAATGACTAGCCTTTTTCTTTTTGAGGAATGAGATGTTTCTAGTTTCTTAACCTCAAAGGCACCCTATGAATCAGAGTGCATGACCTTGGCATTAATAAGATAAGGCAAGTCTAGAAAGTTATGGGATGGCAAAAACTTTTTAGTGAGGAATTTTTCATTTTCCTAATTAAGAGCACCCACATAACAATAGATGACAATTACATGAGAAGGACGAAGAAATTGGCTCTTTGGCTTTGTACTTATATAAATCAATTGATTTATAAGGTATAGGTCAATTTGGATAGGTTCATTTTTGGTCAAGCAGAAGAGAAAGGCTAAGTCTTTATGGGAAACCTTCTCGTTGCCATCACCTCTTGCATTAATAGAGAAGGTGATGATACGATGAATAAACCAGTTGGGTAAGTTTCGAATATATTTGGCTAGAAAGGTCTTTGGGTTGTGTTCAGTCTCGATAGAAATTTCAGATCAAAACTCTGAGTAAATGATGCCAAGAGCTAAGATGATGAATGGAATGTCATCCCCGACTTAAAGATTGAAAAGATTTAAGAGTTGTTCAAAGGTAACGAAAAAAGGAACCCCAACGACCCTAAATATTATCCAATACTGACTTGCTCTCGATTTTGTTCTTCGACTCAAGGTCACCGTGCACATGAATTCCCACACTATTTCTTTGTAATCGAGCTTGTCATAGAAAATGAACTCATTCTAGCCTAGATTTGAAAGATAGGTATGGATCTCATCCTTGAACCCATGTGACTCAAGGAGAAATATAAAGGGAATTTTATTTAGTTGGATTATCTTGGAAGAGTTAGCCTTGTACCGATCCTTCGATTCCTTAGTGACCCCTTTCATCATGTGAAGGGCCAGAGGATTAGAAGGTTAAGTTATTATTTTTCCCTTTTCTACTCTAGAGGCTTTTGTGGCGGCCATTATAGATGGAAGAGAGTTTAAAGAAGGTTTTGGGAGTAAGAATGAAGAAAGATGAAGTAATTTAGCAAATGTGAGTTAAAAACACTATTTTAAGGGTTTAAATAGGCCAGGAAAATGTGTAAAAATGGTAATAAATGGTTAAAAATTCATTTAATGAGGGGTTGCCATTGGTTGGCAGTCAAATCAGTTAAATACTTGGTAGTTACTCAAATTCATGATTGTAAACAGCAAGTTGCAATCACCAATTACAAAATATCTGAGTAATGAACAAAAAATCCTTGAAAACCAGTGTGGTCAATGGTAAAAACTTCACAGTGGAGATATAAAGTAGCTATTGTGAATTAATGGTTTGACAAACGAATGACAAGTACTTGTAAATCGCGATCGTGAATCAAGGAGTAGCGACCACGAATTACAAGGCAAGAAAGTTGACTAATAAGAGATAAGATATGACCTTCTAAGTTGTGACCCACTTAATATATTGATATTTTAATTCATACAAATTGGCATAGAGAGGCACAATTGCATAAAGAATTAAGACATTTAAAGAAGTCTACTACATATTCATCACATATAACAATCAATCAATCAAGAACAATACACTACACAAAAAAGTATTCTAAAAGATCCAAATTTCACTTCAAGGAGCTTCCATCAAGCATTCCCAACTCTCTCTTAATAAAGTTCATCCTTTCTTCATTGAGAGGTTTAGTGAAAATATTTGCAAGTTGATGATTAATGTCTATAAATTCTAACACTTCATCACCATTTTGGATATGATCTTTAATAAAATGATGCATAATGTCTATATGTTTGCTTCTAAAATGTTGGATGAGATTTTTTGAAAGATTTATTGCACTAGTGTTATCACATTAATAGGAATGTGATTAATAACTTTGCCATAATACTTTAATTATTGTTTCATCCAGAGAACTTTGGTGGAACAACAACCCACAGCTACATATTCTACTTCGGCAATGGATGAGCAACCGAAACTTGCTTCTTACTAAACCAAGACACTAAACATTCTCCTATGAATTGGCAAGTTCCTGAAGTGCTCTTTCTATCTAGAAGACTATCGACATAATCTGTATCCAAACAACCTATAAGGCTACATGATGAATCTCTAATGTACCATAAACCTAGATGCAATGTGCCATGTAGATATTTGAAAATCCTTTTAACAGTATTAAAATGAGATTCTTTAGGGCAAGATTGACATCTAGCATACATGCATACAATAAACATTATATCAGCTTTAAAAGTGATAAGATAGAGTATAGAACTAATCATACCTCGATATCTCTTCTCATCAATCGACTTACCCGATTCATCCTTGTTTAATTTGATGGTAGCACTCATTGGTGTTTTTTCTACTTTGCATCTTTTCATGCCAAATTTCTTGAGTATATCCTTTATGTATTTGGCTTGGTTAATGAAAATCCTTTTTTTGATTCGTAAGCCAAAGAAGAATTTGAGCTTTCCCCTTATGCTCATTTCAAATTCCCTAGTCATACACCTAGCAAAATCCTTAGAAAATTCATTAGTAGTACCAAAAATAATATCATCCATATACATTTGCACAATTAGTGTATCATGATTGTGCCTCTTTACAAATAAAGTTGTGTCAACCTTCCCCTTTTCAAAATCATTTTTCAAAAGGAATAAACTTAATCTTTCATACCAAGCTCTTGGAGCTTGTTTCAAACCATACAAGACTTTATTTAATTTAAAAACTTGACTTGGAAAGATATGAGATTCAAAACCAAAAGGTTGTTCAATAAAAATTTCCTCCTCAATGACACCATTTAAAAAAGCACTTTTAACATCCATCTAAAAAAGTTTGAAATTCATGTGACATGCATAAGCTAAAAGAATCCTAATGGCCCCTAATCTTGCTACCGGGATATAGGTTTCATCATAATCAGTGCCTTCCTCTTGGTTATATCCCTTAGCAACCAATTTACCTTGTTTATAGTGATGAACCCTTACTCATCCAACTTATTCCTAAACACCCATTTGCAACCAACAATAGTGTGCTCCTTAGGCCTAAGAACAAGTTTCCATATATTGTTTCTCTCAAATTGGTTGAGTTCCCCTTGCATAACAATTACCTAACTCTCATCATCAAGATTCTCATCAATAAATTTCGGCTCAAATTGAGAAACAAATGTAAGATTATTATATAAAAAATTAAGTTGAGATCTAGCACTTACTCCCTTAGATGTATCACCAATGATTAGGTCCTTTGGTGATGCTTGGAGAATCTCCAATCCTTGAAAAGCTCTTGATTTAGGGTTTCTACTTGTTAATGTTAAGGTTCCATTTCTTTTCTTGATGATTTGCCTTCATCAGCTCTTTATCCATCTCTCTTATGGTTAACTCCAATTATAATTTCTCAAAGTCACCTACAAGAACAAGAAAACCTTTCCTAAGATCAAGTTTACTAGATTCATTAAACACAATGTTCATGGACTCTTTAACAACCATAGAACTCTTATTAAAAACCTATAGGTTTTGCTTGTGGTGGAATAACCTAGGAAAACACCTTCATTTGTTTTTTAATCAAATTTTCTAAGATTATCCTTAGTATTTAAGATATAACACATACATCCAAATACTCTTAGGTATGAAAACTTAGGCTTTCTACCATTTCAAAGCTCATAAGAGGTTTTATTAAGAATGGGTCTTTTGAAACATGATTTGCAATATAACACGAAGTATTGATAACTTCAACCTAAAAGTAATTGGGTAATGAATGCTCATTGGGTATAGTTCTAGCCATTTCTTCTAATGTCATATTTTTCATGTCTACAACACCATTTTTTTGTGGCAATCTAGGAGTTGAAACGTTATGAGAAATCTCATTCTCTAAGCAATAAGATTCAAAATATTCATTTTGAAATTCTTTTCCATGGTCACTTCTTATAGAAGAAATGAAGTAAACCTTTTCATTTTGAACTCTTTTTGTAAAACTTTTAAACACATCAAAAGTATCATGCTTATGAGCTAGAAAAGATACCCAAGTAAACCTGGAGTAATCATCAACTAGGACAAGTGCATAAAATTTTCCACCTAAACTAGCACTCCCAGTAGGTCCTATTAAATCCATATAGATAAGTTAAAAAGGTCTAGATATACTTACAACATTCTTTGTTTTGAAAGAAGATTGATGTTGCTTTCCATTTGGCATGGTCCATATGTCTTGTCTTTAGAGAACTTTAGCTTGGGAAGACCTTCCACTAGCTTTCCTTTTGATAAGCATTGTAGGAGCTCCATGCTAGCATGTCCAAGTCTTTTATGCCAAAGCCAAGCTTCATTGCTAAGTGACACAACACACTTGAAAGATTGGTTAGCCAAATTGTCTAAGTCAATTAGGTAGGTATTGTCCTTCCTTTCACCCTTGAAGACTACCTTTTTATCCACCAAAGTGGTCACTCGACATTCTAGGGTCAAAGGTGACTTTATTACCCTTATCACATAATTGACTTACATTAAGAAAATTATGTTACAATCCATCAATAAATAAAACATCATCAATGAGAGAACAACCATTCTTACTAATGGTGCAAATGCCAATTACCTTACCCTTGGCATTGTTTCCAAATGTGACATTACCACCTTCCTTCTCTCTTAAGGCAATAAGTAGCTTCTTGTTGCCCATCATGCGCTTTGAGCACCACTATCTACATGCCAATTATTTACTTCATTAGTGGCTGCCAAACAATCCTACATAACACAAATAAATCATTTTTGTTTTGGTACCCAAGCATACTTAGGTCATAGGGGGTTAGGCCTAGAAGGATTCTCCAATTTGACGTTTGCCTTCCTAATATAACAATGAATGTTTATATGACCAAACTTCATACAATAGTGGCATTAGAGTCTAGACTTATGAGTCTTCCTCTTATACATGGCCTTGGTATGAGTGGGGGATTTTCTCATACTAAGATGATGTGAATGTGAGCATGAACATGAATGAATGGGTATAAAAGTGAATTTTCTACGTGTGTTTGGGTGAGAATTCTTTTTGGTGTAAATATATGCATGATTTGCCCTCTTTAAAGTAAGATTTAAGCCTTAAGGTGCCTTACCTTTGCCTTTAGGCAATGGTGGCTTAGAGCTTTAAGCGCTTTTCCTATCAACTACCTTAATGCTAGATGTTTGAAGTGTTGAGGCTTTATTGAAGGTTGTATGTGATGGTGTAGATGAGGAAGCTCTATTGAAACCTAGACCATGTCTAACTAAAGGAGGTCTTTAAGATACAATAAGTGTATCCAAAGCTTCATTTCCCTTGTGAAACTTAGAAATAGAATTTCTAAGCTCAAAGACTTTACCCTTTAAGAAGTCATTTTTCTTTCTCAAGGAGTTTAGGGATGAAGATGATTTTGAAAGACTCTCAATAGATTTTTTGAATTATTCATTTAAAGTCCTCCATTCACTTAAAAGATTGTTCAAGGATTTAAATTCATCCTCTAGCTTGGAACATTTTTTTCTTGTAAGATTTCATTTGTGACTTGTATTTGTCACATCTTAAGGTGAAAGCTTCTAAAAGCTCATCATCTACATCATCTAACTCATCATATTTTTCATAACTCATTTGAAGAATCATCTTATGCTATGAAGCATAAGTTTGCAACTTCTTACCCTTCAATGAGCAGTCATACTTGATGTGGCCTTGTTTACCATATTCATAACATGTAACATCACCCAATCTTTCCTTGGGTTTTAGAGTTGCTTTGTTAAAGCTTTTTTTTCCTTTTCTTCTCCTTATCAGCTCTTTTGTTCTTCTTGAAAGCATGACCAGCTTATCTTATTCTTTGTTACTTTCCTCTTCACTTGAACCCAACTCAACTTCCTTTTCCTTGGATGAAGATTTGAAAGCCAAGGTCTTCTTTCTAGTTTTTTGTATTTACCTCTTTGTCCTTTCATCTTCTTCATTTCTTCATCCTTGTTCAAGGCTAGCTCATGAGTTAGAAGCTTACCTATTAGAACATCGGTTGGCACCTTCCCAATCTCTGGATTTGACTATTAGATGTTATAAACCCTGGCTCCAAACTTTTCAAGAGGTAAAGATTTAAGGATTTTTGAATTTACCTCATGATTGGTAAGAATTCTTCCAAACTTCTTCATGTTTATGACAATTGTAAGGAGCTTATTCATCATATTCGTGATGCTTTCATTATCCTTCATCATAAACAACTTTTATTCAATTACATACATTTCAAGCCTGTTAGACTTCACCAAAGTAGTGCCTTCATGGTAATTTTTCAAGGCCTTCCAAATCCCATGAGCTATGAGGTAATGTTGGACCCTTCCAATTTCTTCTCTTAAGAGGGAACTCTGAAGAATTGTCATAGCTCTCTTGTTTCTTTGATTAGATCTCATATGAGCTTCAACCCACTCTTCTCTTGGGATCAATTCTTTACTTCCATCCACCACCTTAGTATGTGGCTTCCACTCTTTAGCTACAATGTCCTAAAGTTCCACCACATCACTATCCAAGTAAATTTTCATCCTATACTTTCAATGAGTATAGTCAAATCCATCAAAATAAGGCTTGAGATAAGTGTAGATTTCTTCTTGTGCCATGATCTTTTCTTATGCAATTAAGCTTTAAAATGAGACAAAACTCTAATACTACTTGTTGGCCCTAGTGCACTAAGAAGTGAGGTTGAATTGGTGGGAGATTAAAAAATTTAAAGGGAAGGTGAGGAGTTCAGAGAATTAAAAGAAGGTAGAGAAAATGAACACAAGATGTTTATAGTGGTTCGAGTGTTAACAAACCCTACATCCACCCCCTAATTCTTTATAATTGGCTATTTCACTCAATTAAAAATGATGTTTCTAAGCTCACACCTAACTTATACAATTTGTGTTTTATGGCTCACACATAACCCTTACACTTTGTGTTTCTAGGCTCATACAAAACCTCACTTAAGTGTTTTGGATAGGCTCACACTTTAACTTATTACAAGAGTTTTAGAAGCTAGGCTAAGTCTCAACCTAATTGCAAAAGTGTTTAATGCTAGCATCAAAAAAATCAAAAACTCATAATCAAAAATAAGAAGTTATGAAGCAAATTTGTAAGAGTTTAGTTATAATTAATGAAATTCTCTTATATTTACATATGTTTGATGGAGTATTTATAGGCAACAACCACTAAAGAGATGTTACTCACAAACTATCCCTAAATCTCTAAGGTAAGCTAGGCAGATTTTGCATTAAATGTCTGTTAGACTGAAGTCGAGGTCGTGAATGGCATTTCACGATCATGATTTTCCAATTTGCACTAGAAAGCCTGCAATAGCAGTAGAGAATCCTATTTTGTGTCTAACAGCTAGTCCACATGTCCATCTCCCATTGGTCATCCAAGAAATATAGCTATTGTGTTTCACTGTTTAACCAAAAGTTGCAATTGCGATTGATATCTTTCTTGGGCATGACTGAGACAGTAAATTCTTTTATTTGGTAAGGAGAAAACACTTTCTTTAGTTGCGATCGTGACAGGTGCTTCGCCTTCATAAAATTTGATATTCCAATGATTACTTTGGACATTTGGTGTGTTATGGTTGCAGATTTGGTTCCCTCCTTTCAACTATGAAATTCATGGTCGCGACATAGGATGTGAACACCACTATAAATTCCTGTGTTACAATCAAGTTTCTCTTGGCTAGATCGTGGCTGTGATTTCCTCTATGAATTCTTCTCGCCTAACTTCATTTATTCTTATGTAAGGTTACAATTGTGAATTATGGGATCCTAACAGCAAATTAGGGTGTCTTACTCAAAGTTAGAGATTTAGACTTTCATCCAACTTCTAATGAAAACTTAACTTATACAATGCAAAAATAACACTTTAAACAAAACATTAGTACCAATATTATTAAGATCAAAAGAGGCCTATAACTTAGGTTTGACCAACCTAGTCTAACAACAGAGCAACCTCTACTCATTGTCCTAAAATTCCATCTCAAGATGGACAAGAAAAAAGAATTAGCTTTAAAGCTTCTCAAGAGACATCTAGGGGAAGGCAAATTCTTTGAGTGGTTAGATATTCAAAGGTATGGATTGGTGGAGCAAGTAGATAA
>CATIWR010016206.1:0-48504 GCA_949677035.1 Omphalea diandra | reverse complement strand
TCTGAAAAGCAAGGTGCTGGTGAAATTTTTGATATGGAAGCAACAGAACCTGTGTGCCACTTGGAAGATAATTGCAATGATGATCACTGCCCAACAGCTTTGATCTTGAACTTTACGAACTTGAATTCCATCCCATCAGAGACAAATTTGAACAAGATATTCAGCCGTTTTGGACGTGTGAAGGAATCGAAGACTGAAGTACTGAGGAAGAGCAACCGTGCAAAAGTGGTTTTCTACCAGCGTGATGATGCAGAAGCAGCTTTTAGTAGTGCTGGGAAATATAGCATATTTGGGCCTTCACTTGTCAGCTACCGCCTCAAATACATGCCGTCCGCACCAAGTAAATCTCCTCTGAATACAACAAAGCTCAGCAAGAAAAATGCAAATTCTGTAGAGGGAAATACAACTTGATGCATTTTGGAAGTCAGGTATTCAAACCAACTACAAGCATGAAGTTAAGCTGTTGTTGGTAGTTTCTTTTTGCTCCTCATTTTTGGCTGATCCTGGGTGATTTTAAGGGGGGCAAGACAGGTAGTAGTCTGACTATAATACAACTAGGTTTGAACAATGATGGAATTATTAGAAATTATTATGAAGCAGATTTGATTGATATAAGCAGCCATCTTGCTTATATATCAAGTAGGGCTGGCAAATTGTGACACAACCTAATTAAACGGTACAATACTTAGTTAAATGTATTTGAGTTTGACATAAATAAGTTTGTGTCACCCTTTTATGACATGGTAAAAAAATAGATTTGAACGCGTTTAATCCATAATAGACACGATTCAACATGATTATATAATCAAGTTAATGGATTAACAAGTAATATACGACACAAATATATATGTTTAAATATGATTTAAATATATATATATATATATATATATATATATATATATATATATATATATATATATGTATATATATATATATATATGTATATATATATATATATATATATATATAGTATTTTTAAATTTAATCTTATATTTGCTTAAATTTTTAATATTTAGTATATGTTTTTTCAATATATAAATAATTTTTAGTTAAAAATAAAAAAAATTTAATTTTTTTATATGTTTTTAGGTTGAACATGTATTTTTATGTTATGATATGTTAATAACACGATTAAGTAAACAAATTAGACGGGTCATGTCATGTAACATATTTTATAAATATATCCATATTAGGGGTTGAAGATTGTGACACAATTAATTAAACTAATCGTGTTCAGATTGAACATTTTTATGTTATATATGTGTTATGATATTACACGAGTAGATACAACATGATGCAGGCACATTTTGCTACCTAATTTCAAGTAGTTGTGGTGCCTAATTTATTTATCTTTGGGTTTTTTCGCGGAAAGAATGGTAAAAGCTAATTAAAATTGAATACTGCTCAAGCTTTAATACCATCGCGCTTCATATAGTGAAATTTTTAGCAGTATGCAACATTTTAATATACCAAACTTTTCTTTTGTATCGAAGTCAGAAAACTAAAATTACAAATACTTGCATTTATACAATACTTTAAAAATTATACCTTATCAAGGTCATGTGGTTGTAAAGATTTAAGGTAAAACTTTCAAAGTCCGTTGATTTTGAAATTGAAATTGAACTATAAAATTTTAATTTTGTTGTTTGAATAATCTATTTAGACTTAGATTAGAATTCTACATTGATTATATAGAATTCAAAATATTAAACATAGTCCATTTTTAAATATTAAAATTGCAATTATAACTTCAATTATTTGATTTTGTAATTCAAATATTAAAATTATAATTTTAGCTCAATTTCAATTCTATTATTTTACAATTGAAACACTAAAATTATAATTTTAACTCAATTCTAATTTTGACATCCAAAGAACTCGTTGTTTCGTGAATATCTAATACATGGCTAAAGGAAAATGAAACTTATTATAATCTTCGCAATTAAGGAAAACACAAAAGATATATAATAATACAATAAAAACAAAGACTTAAATCAAAGTCTAACATAAAATTCTATTATAACTAGTTAAATTTTGGTGTAATATGCAAGATATTTATATTGATAAGATTAATTATTCTAAAAATTAGTAATACAAATATTACAAAATTAGTTTTACAAATGAAATTAATTCTTATATATATATATATATATATATATATATATATATATATAGCTAATTTTTATGTGAAATAATTATTTAAAAATTTTGAAAAAAATAATAAACAACAATTCAAATGATAAATATAAAAATATAATAAAATATTGGTCTAAAAAAAGCTAATTCAGAGCAAACTAAATGACAAGATATTAGAAGTAACTTCACAAAAGCTAATATTATATGAAATAATTTTAGAAAGGTAAAGTAATCTGGATGGATAATAGTAAATTGTTTTATTCACTTTTAAATATATTATATAAATGGATTCAATTACTAAATTATAAATAGCATTTTTTTCTAAATCGACAATTAACATAGAATTCTATAGTTCTATTTTTTAATTATAGAGAATATTTATCTAAATCTACAATTTAAGAGAACATCATAAACTAATAAATTTAAAATAATAAATAATTATATACTCTAATGAAACTTCAATTTAAAATATTTAAAATTATATTAATTACAATGTGATAATAGAGTGCTTCTATTTCACAATAATAAATATTTTAAAGGATGCACACATATTAAAAAAATTATTAAATAGCTTTAACATCAATTTAGATGAATAAATATACATGTTATATAAATATACCCTCTGCATATTAAGAAAGTTAAATAACTTTAATATTAGTGATTAAGGTCGAATTAGAAAAAATGTACTAAATAATACATAAAAGTGAAAATTATAGATAATATAGAATAATTTTTTTTCTAAAATATCTATTATTATAAAAAAAAAAAAAAAAAAAAGAAAGATGGAGTATATAATATTTTTATTTTTCACTTCTCATTTTTTTCCCTATTATTTTAATTCC
This sequence comes from Omphalea diandra, assembly GCA_949677035.1. Classification (NCBI taxonomy): domain Eukaryota; kingdom Viridiplantae; phylum Streptophyta; class Magnoliopsida; order Malpighiales; family Euphorbiaceae; genus Omphalea; species Omphalea diandra. The sequence goes on along the minus strand of CATIWR010016206.1, from coordinate 45,526 downwards.
GAACCGCCCAGTCTAAATTCAAAAATCCACGCACCCCCCACCCAAACCTCTTTTCTCCCTTTCCCAGTCCCATTTCGAATCAATCATTCAAATAGCATCACCTTGGCAACTACTATTTCGATATAATCGATCTATACAATGAGCGAACCAGAGAAGAATTTAGGAGTCGAAGATAAAATGCTAAGTCTAATTGACGTTTCATTCGAAGACGATTGCCTCTATGCTTCTCCTTCTCGCGATCTTCAAATCTTCAGTTTTTCAGGTCCTATTTTTGATACTCCATTTTGTTACATTATTTAGCCCTAAATCGTTGATGTTGTCCTATTGAGCATAATTATTATCTCATTATGATGATTATGTGATCTAAAACTAATTCAGAACTCTTGCAATTTGAAACTAAATGAAGGATAAGATGCCAAATTGATTTAAGGAGAAACAAAAAAAAGCTGAGACGGGAATTTAGGGTTTTGAGGGAAAATTGATAGCTTATATATGAATCATTTAAGAATTTCTTATTCATTTTTGTTAGTGTCAAGCATTATTTAGGAAAATAATTTGACAATTTTGGCGGTTATGAGAGTAAATTTTCAAAATAGCTTGTATATAACAGACAAAATTATGCTTCAATCTGTGGATATCTATAGCATCTTATTTTGTAGCATTGAGCGGTAGAGCTTTCTGCAATTTTTAGTTTGATATTTGCATTTCTCATGACGTTGAAACAATATATCCCATGCAATTTGATAGCACATTTCTAACGCAGCAATATGCAAATTTAAATGGCATCATACGTTGTAGCATAAAGTGGTAGAGGTCTTTGAGTTTTGCAATTTTTAGTTTGATAGTATCTTTGTGATGGCGTTGAGAACAACACATTCTCTATAATATGGGGATTTTTGGGTCGATTTATATGGAACCTTGATTTTCCAGCTTCTTTTTTGTGATTGTGTTTCAATTTGTTGTTGAAATTAGAAAACATTTCTTTTGCTTAATCTGGCATCATGCTATGTTCAGATAATCAGACAGAGGATAAAACTGTTCAGTTCCTAGATTTGCAAGCACATGACGGCTCTCTTGCAGGAGCTGAACAAGTAAGTCAGCCACTTGAATCAGCAGAACAAGATGAAAAAAGAAAAATTGATAAGTACAACCTACGCAAAAGTTTAGCCTGGGACAGTGCTTTCTTCACAAGTGCAGGTAACTTTTTATGTGTGTGCTTGATATGTTTGAGGTCTGTATTGAATGTCATCTTTAAGGTAGAGATGCATCTTTTGTGTAAACAGGTGTTTTGGAACCAGAGGAATTATCTTGTATGATTGATGGCACTAAGAAAGGAGAAAAAAGTATATTACCTGGAATCGAGGAGGATATATACAGATCCACTGATTCGATTTCCACATTGGCAACTGATAATTCAATGTTAGGAACTCTTGCTGATGACTTCTTTGGAGATATAAGAGCTTCAATCCAGAAATTGAATAAAACATCCAATGTAGCAATTTCACTTGGTAAACCAGTGTCGGGAGTAAATGAAGACCAACTTATCAAATGTGAGTGTCCATTTTTTCTAGAGCTTGGCATAGGACAGTAATATGCATTGCATCACATCTATATTTATCCATCTCTTTGGCCCCTCGAAAACTCTCTTATCTCCATTAGAATTGATTGTGGAGAATTGCATTATTTTTTCAATTGTGCAACCATGGGCACTCTTCTATGTCCCAGCCATTACTACCAGAAATTCCATCTTGATTTCTACCCCTACCAACACTGTGCAGTAGCTTTCCAGCTCTGCTGTACTAGAATTCTGTTCCATGTAGAACTTGAATCTCTAGACTAATTTTATCTTTAAATTAAAATGCGCTTAGTTTCTTTCAAAGAAACAATTTTAAAAATACACAAACATTTTATAAAATTAGCATTCATTCCTGGACTATCTCCTCTTATTTCATTTACACAAACTTGCATAGGATAGGTCAAATACATTTTAAGTTAGGCCAATTGGTGTAGTTACATACACTATATGGTGTTAAGCCTACCATTCTCTTGCCTTCACAGAAATGAATTGTTCTGGATCTTAAAGGATAGCTTTCTTTGTTCCTATGTGCTGGAGAAATTCTTAATTGCTAAGATCAGATGGATAGGGCAACTTTGTTTTGTCAGTTAACCTATTGTTTGGTTCGACATTCTAATTGATATGCCATGCATGTATCTTTTTGGCTTGATTACTTTTCAAAATGACAGTGCCTTTCCTTGCAGCTTCAGAAAAAATGGACATTGTTGCCCAAACTAAGGTAATTCAACGACTGTCAGTCCTAAATTCTCATTATTTTATATGGTACATAATATATTGAATTGTGAATTAAGCTATTGGACTATTTCAGATCAAGACTAAAGCATCTCTCAAGAAGCCAAATGTTCTCATCAAAGGATTGGGGAAAATGGCAAAGCAGGTATCTCCTAAACTGGAAGTAGACATTCTGTATTCAACAGGGGAACTGGTAAACTACTCCTCATCTCAGTCTAAAATAGCCAAGTTCAGGCAAATTTAACCAAAGTGATGTTATTATGTTTTTTCTTTTGCCTATTTCCACTATCGAAGACAGTAAAAAAATATGAAACTGAATCTTGTTTCAAATATGATTCCACTGGTCTACTTTCCTGCAGTCTGGTTCTATGAATGGAGAGTCGGCTTCATCTCTTCGTAAGCCACCCGAGATAGTTGGAAGAGTCAATCCCATCTTAACAACAGCAACAAAAAAAGCTTCCTTGGGTCCCAACCATGTCAAATTGGAAAAGGATAGTGCAACAAACTCAACTAGTCATTCAGACAATCCAAAAAAATTGACTGGTAATTTGAACTCTTTATTCTTATTTAGTCTTTCTATGTATACAAAATGTGCTTGACCATCAATGTATTTTATAGCAGCAAATAGACGAACAAGACTGCCTATAAGTGGTTCAGGAAACATTGTGCCCCATCTCACACTACCTTCCAAGTCCTCTTTGCGATCTTCAGTGGTATCTAAGACAGAGCTCACAACTTCTTCATCTGTTGATAGTTTGGGGAGCCTGTCATCTGACAGTAGCAGTAAACATTCCTTGAATACTTTTGAAAGAAAAAATCATTCCAAAACAAGTAATCATTATTCATCTGGCGCAACTAGGAATGCATCAAAAAATATGAATGAGTCTGTGAGTTCTCGTATCTCACCTTATTTGAAGTCTGTGGTTAAACTCTCTTCTAGCATATCACCTACTAGTTCTATCAGTGAATGGTCTTCAGCATCATTGTCACCAACTTCTACCCTTAATAAAAGGTCTAACAGTTCAAGACCTAGCCTTGACACGATCTCTTCCAAAGATGCTTCTGGCAATGGTGATGCTCCCCAAGGTTCAGACTCTCAAAGACATTCTAGTGAAAAATGCTCATTCGGACATGGTATCAAGGCCACTAGATTGCCAAGTGAGTGTGTAAAGAGAGTTTCAACAGCAAGTGGTGCAGTTATTTGTCCAGATCTTATCAAACCCTCAGGGCTTCGGATGCCATCCCCAAAGATTGGCTTCTTTGATGGGGTCAGTTTTCCTATCTCAAATCCTTAAGTTTATGAGTATTGTACACTAGTTGGAAGATGGTTTTTGCTAAGGTAGTTTTCAAGGCAAAAAGGTGAAAGATTTGGACCTTCTGGACTATACGTAGATGTTTCACTGAAATCTTTGCTGGCCTAATCACCCCCTTTATTCTTTATAACTTTTTTTGTGATTTGCAATTTTTTTGGCAAGTATCTTGTTAATGTGTGATATTTAAATTATAGGTGAAATCAACAGTGCGTACTCCCACTAGAAGTATGCAATCACGCCCAGCTATACCCAATGGCTTGCCTAGATATGGGCCCAGAAATGTTAGCCCCAGTGGAAAGTCAAATGAGGCAAAGCTTGGAAAAATTCAACCTGCTAGAACTGCCATAGCATCTCAGGGAACCAGAACTGGTGCTCAGCAACCTACCTCAAAAATCAATACCAAATCTCCTTCACCTCTTCCTGAACCATCAAATGCTGCACTTAAAGTCTCTACCGCTTCGAGAAATAAAAAATACAGTCCTGGCATGCCTCTGAAAGTTCAGAATAGAATGTCTTCAGGAAACTGCGGACAAACTAACTTGAAAGCTGAGAAAATTGCCCCTAAAGAAAGCAATACAGCAGCAAAAAATCCAGATTCCGGTTATGTTGGAAGGCATGACAGCTTATGTAAGCATAAAATGAGCCCAAAGAGTGAGGGTTGTGGCCCTGTAAAAGATGCAAACAATACTTCCATCAAGGTTGGTTCTCCACATAATTCAAGTATCATATGTGAGGCTGAAAACAAGATCTCGTCAAAAGAAGTTGGTGAAAATGCGATGTTTGGTCAAAAGAATAAGTCGGATTTCCTTTCTAACATCAATAAGAAGGAAAAAATTGGTCTTGAAGATCAAGTTCATGATTTGGCTGCACAAGTTGGTGATGCAGATATTCATGGGGAGATCCAGCAAAAACCGATTCCTGATTCTTCTCTTTATCAAACTAATGAAAGGAGTGAAGTTAATACTAGCGTCCAAGAGAACTTGGGGAAGTTGTCAATGCCTGCTCCGACTCTCACCCATCCTTACAGGTATTGAAAATGGAGATAGATGAGAGCTAAAGATGGTTCCCTGTGTAGCAGCAAGTTTCTTGAAGGTAGAATTGTAAACTGGCCCGGTTGAACTTTATTGAACTCCTAAATTACAACACAATATTTAATTTTAGATCATCTCTAGTTATTCAATTAAAGTTCCATTTTTTAGAGTTCTGCTTTTCTTGGAGGACTGCCTCATCTCATTAATGCCATGCAGGTAGCTAGCTTTGTCCTCGGTGGGATGATTGTTAAGAGCAGAAATTATTTCTGAAAGACTCCAAAGTGAATGTAGGGTCTTGTAAGAATCTGACCGCTGAAAGTTGTGTTTTAAAAAGCTCTTTATGATGTATTAGAAGCACATGAAGGTCATGGATTAAAGCTGCAAGCATGTGGTTGAGGGATGGATGAGTTTCAGTTGTGTGAATGTACATTTTGTGACTTTATCCCTTTTAACTTATTTGGTATGTTTAGATTCGAATTTTAGTTGGAGACTTTTATTGGGTGAAATGTTCATTCTGCCAATAGTTTTTCCTGTTTGTTTCCCTGGTCATTGTCCTCAACAAATTATTAAAAAACTGATCCTACAAAGTGACGAAATTTTGCATATGATGAAAATGGCTCTCAATGTTATTTTGCGTTGAACATTGTCATCCTCTTACCATTCGTCCTGGATTTAGAACTCACCAGAAACAAACCAAAAGCAGTGGTCTATCGAAGGTTTAAGATGTTCAACTAAGATGGATTGATTTGGCCCCCCGCCCCAAACCCAAAAAAGAGATGATACAGACACATACATTGAAGAACGATGATTCCGCGACCATAATTACTTTTGCCATATATATTATATATATAATAAATTAAATAACAGGTGCAAATATTAAATCCTTAAGATGCTCAGTTTATGACAATTCTTAACATACGATTATGTCCGAGGAGATTTCTTTGTTTTTTTTTCAGACTTTTTTCAAAGACTTGAATCATGATACAAATACCTATTCAGTATAAATATCTATTTAATATAATATGATATGATAATAACATGGTATAGTAGTTCAAAGGGTATATAATACAAATATTATTGCTTTTCCATGTAACTCCATTTTCAAAATGAAAATAAGAAAGAAAATCTTCCAACCAAATGAGGTTGGTGAGTGTAACTTTTAGGGCACGAGTTCACAAATCAAAATAATATAGAGATTCAGATAACATGAAATAGCCTTTGGGGGGATATTGTACAGAATTTAATTGCAGGAAATATGCAATTTAATCTTTTAATCTAATGTTAGTAGGTAATCATGTAATCTAAAAGGCAAAATTCATACCATAATCTTGGGCAAAAATTTACCATAATCTTGGGCAAAAATTAAGACAAAAAATATTTAATAATATAAGTAGAAAGAGAGAATCAAAATTGTGCAACAGATCTACTAAAAAAAAGATAGAAACTTGAAAAGGACAAGCAATAGAATGTAACAGAATATTTAACACTGCATTGCAAACTTAAGATCTTGGTTTTTCCTTCTTTTCCTTGAAGAGTGCTAGAAGAGAAACGCCATAGACGTTCACAACCTTGAATCTAACACCAGGAATATCTCCAACCGCATGACCCTTACGTCCAAATCCAGCAATCAAAACTTCATCCTTCGATCAGAAATGGCCGATTGTTAGGAGTAGCACAAGGAAAAACTTATAATTAACTTTTTTTAAAAAAAAAATCACTTCAACAAAAAGGATACTCACATTCTCCTCAATAAAGTTTAAGCAACCATCGTTTGGAACAAAAGCAGAAATCTTTTTTCCATTTTTAATTAGTTGCACCCTAGCACATTTTCTGATAGCAGAGTTTGGCTGCTTGGCCTCAATACCTCTGCAATTAGAAGAATATAATACTCTGAAAAAACACGATCAAAGCAAAATAAGACCAAGCGAAAACATAGACCAGTCTTACATATTCTCAAGAACAATGCCTTTGGCATGGGAAGACCCAGCAAATGGTTTCTTCCATTCATTGCCAAGATGGGACTTCTTGTATGCCTTGTCAGCCCACCTTTGCCTTCTTCGGTGGGACTTCAGTTTGCGAGCAGCTCCCATACCACGTGTCTTTCTGAAAAATAATTGAACAAACAGGCGAGAAAACTACACTGAAACACACACAAACACACACACAGAGATAAAAGCACCGAAATGTCACGGACAATAGCGTAAAACTTTTACAATCAGCAAGGCAAAACAAGCTAAAAGATTGGCTCATGCAACAATAATCAATCAATCGCATTATAAAAATTCCAAATATTACCTCTGTTAACTTACTGAAATCTATTTAGCAATAAATCAACTATAACAAAATTCCAAATACTATTTCTAACAAAATTTAAACCTCCAAATCAATTAAAATTCCAAACACTGCCTCTAATAAAAATCCACTGAAATGTCATGAACAAGAAGTAAAAGCTTTGGCAATCAGCAAGGCAAAACAAGCTACGAGCTCGTGCAACAAGAACCATTAAAAATGTAGACTCGTTTCTGTTCACATGAATTTAACAATAAATCAACTACCAAAATTCCAAACACTACCTTACCCTCCAACAGAACTGAAACCTCCAATCTATAAAAATATTAAAAGCAGCTAATTGCTGCGAAAATGCCTGTATCCATTCCAACAATTACCAATTATACATCACATTAAAACTGAATTTGAACAACATTATAAACTAAAGGTTTCAACTTTTAAATGCCACTTTTATGCACGTATTACTGCGACGTAGTTAATTTTTCTATATAACCCATTATTGACATAACAAAGAACAAAAGAATAAAAACGCCATTATCAGGCATAAAAAAGAAAATAACGACGAGAGGGATCATACGCCATGGCTGGTCAGACAAATTGGTTGGACGGTAAGGAGGGTTTTTTGAACTTGAAGATGAAATAAGCGACTGTCAGCAGGCGCTAAGAAAAAACCATGACCAAGATTTTGACGGTTCGCATATATGGACCGAAGTATTTGGGCTTCGCCGTTGGGTCCGGTTGTAGACTTATTTGATTTATAGGAGGCCAATTTTCATAGAAATTGCAAATTATATAGTAGACTTGTCCATGTTGCTCTATAGACTCAATACTAAAACACTTTATTTTATTAAATATCATACGTGCAACTTATGTATATCGATCATTAATAGTATGTACATTTAGCACTGTACTGCATGTATATTGATATTGATTATATGTACATTAGTGTTGAACTGTATGTATATTGAAATCTATGAATAAATCAATGAAATGAACAATGCAATTAAATACTAATGAATCAATGTTACATATAGGAATAATGTATATTTATAATATTTTTTAGAATTTATTACTTCTTGCTAGAGTATCAATTTAAAATTAATATATTTTCATTAATCTAGTATAAATTTCAATATATATACAGTTTAACATCAATGTACATATCGTTAAAAAATAATGTACATATAATTCAATACTAATATATATGCAGTTTCAAACTAATGTACATACAAAAATAATGTATATCAACAATTTTTTTTTTTAGGATTTATTATGTTGTTGATAGAATACTAATTCAGTTCAACGTCATTGTACATGCAGTTCAACGCTAATGTACATATAGTTCAACACCACTGTACATGCAGTTCAACACTAATGTATATGCAATTCAATACTAATAAATATGTTGTTTAAAACTAATGTACATATAGTTAATGAACAATGCAATTCAAAACTATGAGCAATGTATATGCATAAATAATATATATCAATAAAATTTTTTAGAATTTTTTATATTATTGTTAGAGAATCAATTCAAAATTAATGTACTTTTCATTAATCTATTTTACGGATTTCAATGTATATGTAGTTTAACACAAATGTATATATAGTTAAGGACTAATATACATACAATTCAATACTAATATATATGCAGTTAAAGAACAGTGCAATTTAAAACTAATGAATCAATATACATGCATAAACAATATATATTAACAAAATTTTTTATAATTTTTAAAATTATTGTAAGAGTATCAATTTAAAACTAATGTATTTTTCATTAATTTATTTTATAGATTTTAATATACATGCAGTTTAATATCAATGTACATATAGTTAAAGATTAATATAAATACAGTTCAATACTAAGTACATACAACTTTATTTAATAATATAAAAAAAAGATGATAGGTGTGACATTTAAATGAAACAGTGCATATTAACCTAAGTTTGTATTGCAATATGATTCTGGATTCATAATATACGTACCCCACCCAAGTTCATTTTATATTAACATTATTCACTTTATATTAAAATTAAGGGTTAAATATTATTTAACATTGGAATTTATCCTAATATACTGCTTAGTCTCTGTATTTTTAAAAATATATTATTATATCTCTTTATTTTACCTTTGTTGGATCTTGATATCTTTCTATCTAAAAGAGTGTTATTTTCTACCAATTCAATTTCAATACACGAAAATACACTTATAGACTAAAAGATGATATAATTTTATAATTATTAAATAATAAGAATTATGCAACTAATAATTGTTAAGGTACAAATTAAATAGTTGATCATTTCTAAATTACAGAGACTAAATAGCTATTACATTAAATTTAAATTAGTGAAAAATATATTTTTTTTTTTTGACAAAAAAGCGCAAAGTCTAAAGAGAATAAAATAAAAGGACTTAATAATATATTTTTTAAAATACGATAAATAAATAAATATATCAAGTAAATTTCAGGAATATAATAATATTTAAGCCTAAAAAAATCAATATTTCCAAAAAAAAAAAAAAGGATAAAGAACAATAATAAATTGATCTCTTAATACCTTGTTGGACAAAGGCTTAAATGATCCCTTCAATCGTAGCTAGAAGTTAAATTGACCTCTCAACTTTCAATTTCGCTAATCAAGTCTTTCAATCTTTAAATGTTAATATGTCATGTAGAAATTTTGAGACATTTGAATTTTATCAAAAAGTAAATAATTTCGCACAAGTGGATATAATCGAATTGTTGAAATGCACCTTTCCCGAACAAAAAACCCACCTTCCAACCCTCAATCCCAGGCTTAAAATTTAACTAAAGCAGTTTTTACAGCATAATTTAAACCAAAATATTCAAACTCAGATTTTATCCTCAAATTTTTAAAATAAAAAAATAATCAAACAATTGTATTGCTAATTCCACTAAAATAAATACAACTGAACAAAATAATCAAAACCACACGCACTAAAATCTATTTGTCACATGTATTAGGCTGACAAAGTCTCATATTAACTATATTTCAAAGTTGACTATATACAACTTCAACATTAGGATTTTTTTGCTAGAAAATTGTTTCACTTCTCACTCTCTGGATAAAATAGATATCATGAAGGACCTTTCAAGTTAGACATCTATTTCACATTCATCGTGACCACAAAATATGAAATAATCCTCTTGATGAACATTTTCCTAAACAAAACATAACTTTTTTCTAAATCCAATAAGAAATTTGAGTCGAATCCTAACAGTTACCAAGAGGCGTCATTGTTTGTTAAGCACACAGTATACCATTGCTATTAAGAACTTTGGTCTCTAGGGCATTTTGCTATAATCAGCAACATTAATGAGAGAGAGAGAGAGAGCAAATTTGTTCACATATATAATGCACAAATTCATTAGCCAAGTAAATCTGGAAAGAAGTTCCAGCATCATATCTTGGAACACGATATAACTTTTCTTACATCCTCTTTTTAGTCACCTGTTCTTAATTAATACATAATCCCCCCCCATTGTCTTAATATCATAAAAGATCAATTGCTTCATACTGCAAACAGTATGTTAAAGGAGAAAGCACCTAGTACTTTCCGTGTTGGTCGGAAGCCAATGCCAACGTCAGGTGAAACAAAATGGATATTCTGAAGTTCACCACCAGCTTTCACATATCTATACAAATTGAAAGTTGAAACTAGCTTCCACCAAGGAACCAAAACCTGCCAGGGATAAGAACAAGAACACAAACACGAGTATTAAATAATTATATTTGGTAAAAGAGCACCAAGACCAACAGAATAAAAGTAACATGAATGCAACCTGCCAGATACTGCCTATTTCTGACCCTTCTTCCACAAGACTCCAATCTTCTTCAACATGTTCCCATTTTTCTTCTTTGGTGAGTCATCATCCATGTCTTCTGAGTAAGGCGAACCCATTGTGCCTGCAATAGTAGTATTAATGTAATTGTTGTCAAGTGAACCTGTTCTTTCTACAAATTTCCCATTGTTGCCTGATGATAGCATAGCAGCAGCTGCCTCAGCTGCCTTCCTCCACTGGTCTGACTGCACCTTCAGTCTCCTCAACTCAGCTTCCAATTCTGTGTTTGCTGCCTGGGCTGCATCCAGCTGCTCTGTCATTCGTGCTACTCTTCTGCTACTTTTATCTGCTTCCTCCGTTAGATGACCAAGTTTCATCAGGGCCTCTTGTTCTGCAGCCTTTGCTGTCTCCGCCATAGCAATGTCTTCATCATTGACTTTGCTCCTCTCCATTTCCCCCTTCTTGATTTCCATCTTGAGCATTTCATTTTGCTCAGTTATGTTGTGCAATCTAGTCTCCCTATCCAATAGGCTTGACTTTAACTCTGCCAACTCATGCTCTAACTTCTTCATCTCCGTTGCAAGTTCACATTCTCTTTCACTTGGCTGATTTTTCTCAATCTTCAAATTCAGCCCCTCATTCTCCTCTGAAATGCTCTGCAATTCAGTTTCCTTATCCATCAGCTTAGCCCTCAGCTCTTCAACATTATTTTTGGCATTCTTTAATTCAGCTTCCAATTCTGCCTCTCTTTTTCCTACTTCTATTTTTGCTTGTTCAACTTGTTCATATGCACTCCTAATCTGCAATGTGCTCTGAATATATTCTTCCTGGTATCGGGTTTCAGATGCCTCTAGCGCAGATCTCAATTGACCCACTTCGACTTTTAATGAGTTCAACTCTGCTTTGAGCTGGTTTCTTTCCTCATTTTCTCCACTTCCAACTGCAGGTTCAACATTCCCAGTATGATTCAACATGTTGCCTATATTATTAGCCAGATCTAACTGTAGTTTGTTGACAAGTTCCTCCAACAACTTTACTTGAGCTTTTGATTGCTCAAGTTCTAAGGATAGGGAGTTGTAAGCCTCCATGGTTTTGATGCCATCTGAACAGAGCATTTCTGCAGTCGCATTTGATGTTTCCAGTTGCTTTTGAGTTTTACTAACTAGTTCTAGGGCTTCAGCTTCTCCTTCCTTGGAATCACTGAGATCATTTTTCAGTTTTTCAACAAGGGAGAGAGTTTCAGTTAGTTCCATTCTCAAGCCTTGTAACTCGGTATGTGCTGACTCCGCATGCTTTGTTTGTGTAGCTTCAGATTCTACTACCATTTCCAGCTGCCCTTTGAGTTTCGGGATTTCATTCATGGCAGAAGCCAAAGCTGCAGAATCCATGGAATGCTGCTTCTGGACAGCCTGAAGTTCCGACTCCCAAGCTTTATCTCGATCATGGGAGATTTTGCAGAGCTCTTGAACCCGAGCATCCTCAGAAGAAGAAAGTTCCATCAGATGCTGTTGAGATTCTTCAAGCTTAACTGACATGGCAAAGAGCTGCTTCTTGGTGTCTTCAGCCTCCAGCTGTGCCCGCCTCTTCCATGACTCGGAAGTGTTCAGTTGATCCTTTGCCTTCTTCAGTTCCTCCAGGAGTTGAGCAAGCTGTGACTCTAATTCAGATACTCTGCTTGGGCGCTTCTTCTACAGGTTATGAGACAAAGGGAGATGAAAACTGAGTGAAAAAAGAACTAAAACAACATGATAACTTGCAACTAACATATTCAGAGTATAAATTTTAAAATAAAAATCATATGGCTAACTCTAAATATGAATGGTGAATTCATCTGTCACAATAACATATAATAAGACTACCCTATGAGATTGCTCACTGTACCAAATAATTCCCAAAAGCAATTTCCCTTTAATATGACCTTTGTTTTTGTTCCAAGTATTCAATGATTACCTCAGTTACTGGACTTCGTGGTGATCTGCGTTCATTAACTTTAGGACTTTTGTCCTTCGGAGTCTTACTTGCTGGATTAGGAGAGGAGACAGAGTCAGAATCCGATCCTGGTGTCTTGAGCTGGCGTGCAGGCCGTGGTGTTGCAGGAGATTTTCTTTGAGGCACTTCCAATGATCCAGTTCTGCTATCAAATCCAGTGGACCAAGACAATTAGCCAAAATATACATGCATCAAATTCAATTTTCTTTAGAAAAAAGTACCTACTTTGAACAAATTATGCTAAAGATACAACTCCAGGCAAATATGGAGCACTAACGTGAAAGAATGTTTAGTTAAATATTTTGTAATAATAGTACGAAATTGATATATCTAAGCTTTGTTAGGTGAAACAGTTTCAATACCTGCTACCTCTTGTGTAAATTAAACATGCTTATACTCAACATTCACTCACCCACGACATGGATACTGATGCATCACCAGCTTTGAAATATATCTGATGTGTAAACAAGAGAAAACTTTTTTCCTTTTTTATTAACTTTCAGATACTAGCCAATATATTCATGGTTATTAATCTATAAGTTCTAGAGAAGAGAGAGAAAACAAGATTTGAAGGAAAAAAAGGTCACACTCTTATGGTTGAGGCAGAGATATCAATTGATATATTGGATAAAAAGCTTTTTATTTTATATTGGCATATTAACATCCTCATCCAACACGAAATGTAATTCAGATGAGTTGTTTTAAACATTAAGCTATACCTCAAACTGTTGTAGATGTATAGTTTTAGAAGCATCTTATACAGGTACAGCTAAATTGTCAAATCTTTAACAAGAATACACTAACCACAAACTGCATCAATAGTTTTGCTTTCAACGATTGTGTTTGGCTCTTCAATCAAATACCTAGTCTTACAAATTGATCCATTTATTGTGGAACTGGTTTTTCCATCAAGTCCTATGGATCAAATTGAATTTTGTGATCTACCATTGGTTACCAAAAATGATTATTTGATCATTAATATATACATTGCAGAAGGCATATCAGAAGGAAATCGAAACATGCCCCAAAGAATTCAGAACTAAATGGGCTTAATTTACAATGTAATAAGTTAGTGATCTAACATTAACTGTAGAATGTAATATTCAACTAATATCAAGTTAAGCAAACAACTATTCTCAATATATATATATATATATATATATATATATAGATAGATAGAGAGAGAGAGAGAGAGAGAGAAGAAAACAGAAAACTATTAAAGCACCATGAAGGTGCTTAAATCTTACCTTGCTTTTGGAGTCTGCATTATTTCTTCTCTATTCTTGAGCAGAAGGGCTTAAAAAGCAAATTAGAAGTCTTCTTCTTGAAACCCTCACCTGACCTGCACCACCTGCAATAGGTCAGAGAAGCCCTAGGGTGAGAAAGAAAATCAAATAAGGATATATTATATATGCAAGTAAAATGAACAAAAATGCATAGCTCAAAAGAGACAGCCACCTCTAATCTTTTTGCACAGATCCTAACAAACTAGCAAGCAAGGAAACAAACAAACAAACAATACAATCCCTTCAAAGAAACTCCTCAGAAACTACCTCCCACTACTACCAACCAGAACCACAAGACAAAAAGATTAGAAGATAAAAGAAAAGTTGCAATAAAAAGATTTCATTAAATATATTAGCATAATCCACCATAATAATTTCCCTTTTCTCTTTTTACTCTAGTATTTATGTCATGCTACATATTTTGTTATGAGCCGAAAATGGCCCAACAGAAAAATAATAACACAAAAGAAATTTGTTCTTAATATAAAAAGTGTGAAACTCCCCAGAAACTCCATAATGCTTGGCCACCCAACAGCCCATTTCACGACTTACAAAGTCAAATCTATAAATATTTTACCACACCAAAATAAAAGGTAAAATTGGAGATTGTCTATTTCATTGAGTAAAGATAAAATGTCAAAATTGTGGACTTGAAAATGGCATGCTAATGACAGCAATCCAAAAGAAAATAAAACACAGCCTAGCGCAGAAACTAGCAACTGAAATGAAATTCTAACAAAAAACGAGAAAAGCTTTGTTAGATTGCAACGCAACATTTCCATGTCTTAAAGATATCAAGAAATCATAGTTTTGAGAAGTCAAAAGTCATCCTTGAAGATTTTAAGACCAACTATAAAAAGTTTAAAAAAAAAGAAGTGCATTATTAAGTAATATCTAATATATGGAACAAAAATATGAGCTAAGAAATCCGAACCAAAGTTTAACTTTGAATCATTATAGACCTTGACACTCTTCTTTAATCTTCTGCGTGCTAAACGCTTAGATCTGCGAAGCACTGATCTGAAAGGAGATGAGCTGAAACAGAAAGAGCACATCCAAGCAAAGCAAATAATGGTGTTTCAAAAGTTTTTTTTTACTTCAAGATCCAAAACTAGAGAAGTAACCAAAAACAAAAACGAAAGATCCAAGCTTTGGTCTTATTGTAAGAAACTTTCAAAATCCAAAAGCCAGTCATGTTCGAGCTCTGCAGACTAACCAAGATTCCACATTTTCATCTGCAAGTTAAAAACTTTGCCAGGAAAAAGACATTTCTTTGGAAAAAGATGTCAAGAAGAGCATTTATACTGTATACTAGAGACTAAAACAAACAAGCTCTGTCAAAACCATGAAAGAAAACCTCCACTTTTCTGTCTAACATCCAACATTGGAACTTAAGAAGAAGAAGAAGACAAAACAGCTTCAAAGAGGACATAACATCCGGGTTTCTTACCAGAAGATGTTTCCAGCTAGAAAATGCTTTAGCTTTGGCTGGGTTAGAAATGGGCACTCAATTTTGTTATCTGAAAAATGTGAAAGGAAATGAGAGTTTCAAAGCCCTAGAAAACCCTAGTTTAGCTAAACCAAACAAACACGGTCTTATGAATGGATTGGTTGGGAGCATAGCTGCTTTCTTCAGCCATTTCTGAGCTCACTTCCCGAGTCTCTTCCCTCTTAGCTTGCCCCTGTTACAGTGTTACTTGTCAGTGGAAAATATATATATATATATATAGAGACATGAATAAACAAAAGCTACTGTTCATATATGCAGAGATACTATTGGGCCACCACCTTAATTTATATGTATATATATATATGGATAAAATACTTTGAAGTCTCTAAATTTTATTAAAATATACTACTTCATCCCTATAGGTTATAAAACCTCTTTACATTGTCTCCATTAATTTTCATGTCCTTTTCTTAATTTTTTGTTAAAAATGAATGCAAAATATATATACTGCTCTAATTTTTCTTCACTTTTAAGCTTCTATCTTTGCAGTGGTGAGGTTAGGATTTAGAATTAAAATTGACAAATTATAATGAACTTGTTACGAACCACAAATTTACTATATAAATTCATTTTTAATATGTAATTTTATTTTTTTATTTTCAAATAAATCCTTGTTTGTCTTTATTCAATTATTATTTAATACTTTTTGACTTTTTATCACAAATATACAAATTTTTATTTTTAAGTAAATGATAAAAAATAACATTATTTAATAATAAAGTAGACAAATTCTCAAAAATAAGAGGGGCAAACTATTCATATTTAATAATAAAGTTTATAATTAGTATCTTTTTCAAAAAAAAAAAAAAGAATAATTGCCCCCTTCTCTTCTACGTAGAATCACCACTGTGGCAACCTTATACTTTAGTTAAATATGTATAAATCTTTAACGAATCTTATATTTTAGTTAAACATTCATAAACCAAATAAATTTTAAATTAAAAAAACTTATAGTTAGTTTCTAAAAGGCAAAATGTTTCAAAAAAAAAAAGAAAATTAAATAATAAACATTTTTTAAGAAAATAGTAATTACAAGACAATTTTGAAATCCAAGTTGAAATAATAAATTCAACTTTGGAATAGCAAAGATTCTTTAAAGAAAATTGCCTCAAGTATTACAGATAAAAAATGTTAAAAAAATTCTTATTCTTGAATATATCTTGATAAAATTATCTCAAAAATCATTTACAATTGCTTCATGGAATGTAGCATACAACAGTAGAATGTGGCATACAACAGTGCATGCATTTCTTCAACCCCACTGAAAAATCAAATCTTAACTATATAATCAAGCCGTGAATCAAACTTGCATGACACACCGAATTCTCAAGTTGTGGATCAAACTCACGTAAAAGATAATAAAATACATAATCGAATAAAACATTAAAGTCATAAATATACCTAAGTGACTAAAATTTAACTCTTTTGCGAGATATCAAATTCTCAAATCGTGGATCAAAGTCATGTAAAAGAGAATAAAATACATAATCGAATAAGTATCAAAGTTAGATATACCCAAAAGAACATTGAAATTTAACTCTTTGGTGATGTACTTCCAACATTGAGATCTACAATTATCTCTTCAATTTCCTTTTCGCTAGATTTCTTCATTTCCTCACTCTTATAGGCGGTGACACTTTTAACTCACATATTCAGAGATTCAATTAGAGATGAATGACAATATGGGTGGATACTATGGAGTGGTGCTCAGTCATTCGACCCAATTTTAATTTGCCTAATTCTATTGAATGAAAGATGAGGATGTATAGTGATCAAGATAATCCCAAAAAAATCTGCAAAGAAAATGAAAATCTATTTTATTGTTAATTTTAAATTTATGATTTTGGTGTGGGTCATTTTCAATTTGAGTTTTTTTATTAGTTTTATAGTTTTGATTTTGTTTTTTTTATAAGTGATATTACCAATCTAAGCAGTATTGGTTTGATTTTATATTACAAAGTGTTTGATAAATAAGAAAGTAAGAGAGAATAAGGAAAAGGAAATGTGAGTTACAAATAGGAGTATTTATGGTATTAAATAAATTATTTTAACCTTTTTTTTTATTAACAGAAAAGACACTAATGATAATTTAATTATACAACAACACAATAAAAAGATTTTACAATGTACTTGATAACATTCAAGGACGAAGAAATATAAGTTGATAGAATCTAAGGACTTTAAAGTATTTATCCTATATAATTTCCATTTTCTCAAGACACAGGAGGATAGCTATCTACCAAAATACTATATGTTGTTGCGCGCATAGCCATTTACCAGTGTGTTGCAAACAAATGTAAAAGTAAATAAAGGTACATTGAAATGATTTGAATGTTCAAGTTGAACAAGAAACTACCAAGAAACAAAAAAATTTTGACAATGCAACAAAGTTTGAGAACGCTCCTATATGTTTTGCCATTTATTTAAACAAGAAATGACAAAAGAATTCTTCTACAGGGATTTAATTAAACCTTACAAAAAGAAGCTACAGAAACCTTATAATCAGAGCCAAATAACAAGCAAACAATCTTGTCCTCAAGTGACCTATTCATCTAAACAAGTTATCCTTTTTGGAATTTAAGTTAATCCAAGATTATGGGTTTCACATGCTTAAAATGTACAATTTTTTGTTTTTTATTTACTTTATCCATGATATGCTAATCATAATAATAATCAATAGTCTTAAGTTCTTATTTAAAATAAATCATATGAAAGAAAATTATAGAATTTATTTCTATTAATAAAATGCATTCACTTTGATAACAATAGAATTTTTTATTTGGAATAAATTTGAACGTAACATAATTTTTTAACTTTTTCATCAACTGGTTTTTTAAATAAAAGAATTAAATTTTCTTAAATATAATTTTTTTCAAATAAGAGAATTATTTGAATTATTTTAAAATCTGATTTTTTTTTTTAATATAGGCAAATTTATAAAGAAATTTTATGTATTTCAAACTTGAAATTTATATTCAAGAGTCTCAAATCTATTTCAAACAAAGGTAGGTTAAGATATTAAAACTTACAGGAAAAGAAAAAGTTACATTATGCCTAATTTTTTTCAAGAGCTTTCATTATAATGAAAGAGTCATGATAAATGAAGTTACCAAATGTGGATCACCTTCCTGCTTTCAGCCAACCATGTATACACATGTGCTCTGACTTCTTGTCTAGGGCATAGGCAAATCAACATCTTTGAGACCTTGCAGGTGTGCCCCAAATTACTGCAGGGGCCCATCTGAAACTAGGACAGTGTCTTGTATTTGTTATTGCCATATACTTTACTTGCGACTTGACAGTAACTTAACAAACTACTTGTCACATGATATACAGGGCAGATTGTTTCCCACCCATAATATTTGTGTACTTGAGTTTTTAATTGTTTCCCACCTATAATATTTGTGTACTTGAGTTTTTAAATGCCCAATATGCTGCTTTAAAAGTAATTAAAAATGAACAAATGGCCATTGAAATATGTTCTTGCAGGGGCCCAGTAATTGAAAGACTTATAACGTGTGGATCACAATCATAATACCTTTTTAGTTCTCCCTTCTCTTTAAGGATTAATCCAAGACTATATATCATCAAAGTATAAAGCAAAGCGAGGATAAAGTAATTAAAAAATGAACAAATGACCATTAAAATATATTCTTTCAGGGGCCCAATAATTGAAAGACTTATAACATGTGTGGATCACAATCATAATACCTTTTTAGCTCTCCCTTCTCTTTAAGGATTAATCCAAGACCATATATATCATCAAAGTATAAAGCAAAGGGACGATGTCATGTGTTCAAATTGTTTGCTTTGTTTAGAATGAACGCAACATATAATGATATAGTGGCTTTGTGGTATTTGATAATTTTCCTGAACAGCAATCAAGCAACAAAAGCAATATGACAACAAAAGTAATATGCCAAAAGCTGCTACTATTTTTATCTTTATGTTGCAACATTAAAAAACAGACAGCATATCAAGTGAAAAGATTTTGTCACAGTAACATGTTTACTGGTGCTAAATAACTATTGCAATTGAACCCTTTTATCTTTTTCATAAATATAAAACTTGAACCTTAAAATTAAATTCTGTTAATCTAAATCCTTTGCAGTTAGAAGGCGTTTAGTCAAACTTCATTCATGAATTTGATGAAGCTTTGCCTAGTGTCATCATTTCCATATGCCATCACCCATTAATGTCACTTATCCCATTCTCAGTAACCAGTCCACAGCAACATAAAAGTCTCTCATATGAACATCATAGTCAAATATATGACATATGGTCTTAAATAAGATTTGAATCTCTTATAGCAAAAACATTTATTGGTTTAAACGCTTTTCCTCTTTTAAGCCCCCCTCATTTATTCAATTTTCAAACTTTTTGGTTGACTGCATTATGTTATAGGCAAATTTTGAATGGAAGGGAAGCAAAGTTATGCTCTTGATGAGGCTTATATTGAATAGGCTAGGCAAGGAAATCTCCCCCTTGAAAAAGAAAACCATGGTTGAAAAATGCCTAATTGTGGCCATCGTAGCAGTCTTGGCATGCCACCCTAGCTCAACTATCAAGTGCTTTAGACCTAATTTAAGATCTTCTTCTTTAAGAGCTTCCCATCCTCATGCAAAGAAACTGTCTTTGAAGGCGAAGAGAAACAAAAGATTTCTTCGTACATAGGATAAATGGGTTTTTCTCATTCTCTAAAAACATCGGAGCACCTAAAAGTTTAGGCCTTTTCTATTGTCATCATCGTGAAGATTGACTCGTGGATGAAGGATTGCTCTGGCCCAGTGGTAAGTTCAGCAAGGAACTGACCAATCACTTGGAATAACTCAAATGTTTTTTTTTAAATATTATGTGTCTTATCTGTCATGAACCCATGATTCAATTGTTTTTGTATCTGAACATCTCAAAATGTTGAGTAATGTAACATCTTAATTTGTGCCACCATTCAATTTTTTGGATCTATGAACTGCTGACTAAATGTATAACTTATCCTAATCATTTTAACACTTCATCTTTAATTTTGATTAATTTAACACTCAATTTTTATTTTAATTTATTAAATACTTATCTGACAAATAAAAAGAACACAAATTTTACACGTTATTATTTTTTTTTACTTAGTTAAACTAAACTATTTTCATCTTTTAAGATTTGTTCAATAAAAAAAAAGGAAAAAAATCATTTAATCAAATCCTTAAAATCAAATACTCATAAAATTAATTTCAACTATAGAAAATTGAATGCATCAAAATCCAACCACAATATCACATCATCAATAATGAAAATGGCTTAGTGTTAGAGGCCCTCAAAGTAGATCTAGTTTCAAACAAATAACAAAAAATGCAGGAAGAGTTCAAGGATGGTGCCTCTTCTAACCCAAAACACCTGATTCCGCTGTGAGGCTGTGGACTATAAAAGGACTCCATGTTGCCACCCACGCAATTACATATGAGTCACTACATATTCACATGACGCTTTTGAAACCTATATGAAGTATAAACCTGGTGGTACGAAAAAGTCGGATGGATTTTGATAGATGAGGAATATAAACTTCTTCTTCTTCTTCTCTGTTTGTGTAGATAAATGATAATATTGTTGAGTATTCTCTATATTTCTGATTTTTTTTAGTAACAGTGTTGTTCTTTGACTGAGAATGATAGAAAAGACAAAAAAAAAAGTTTAAAAAATAAAATATTTTAGGCCATTTGCTATTTTTTTTATTATTCACTTGCCTGACAACACATTAGTCATATGCATTTTTGCTGACATTAAGAACTTATATTTAACTAATTAAAAATAAGATTATGAAAATTTAATTGACAAAAAATTATTAACTTGATTAAAATTAAAAGTGTAAATGTCAAAGTAACTAATTCCTATGCTATATGTAAATTCAATTGATACTCTTTTCTTTTTCTTTTTTCTCTTAATACATAAGCATAAACTATGAAGAACTAATCCAATCATCCAAAGATAGAAATCATCCTCTCTTTTACTCTCTATTACTGATTTGTGGAAGTTTTCAATTGTTCTACCATTCAACACCATAACTATTCTATTAGGAGTGTAAATAAACTGAAATAGCTTCCAAATTACTCGAGATTAATCAAGGCATGTTCAAGTTTAAGGCACTCAAGTAATCGAGCAAATCAAAATCGAGTATTAAAATACTTGACTTAAGACGCTCGCAATTTTAATAGAGTTTGAGCATATTTATAATATTATCAATTGAGTTTAATCGATTCATGCCTAATTGAGCTTTATTTGAACCTAAAATTTCAATTTATAGGATTTTAAAAAAATTATATAAAGAAATGAGCTTAATTGAGTCAAACTCAAATATTCGAGTATTTGACTAAGCTCAAACTTCAAGTTTTCAAGTCGAGCTTGAATCCAAACCTAATAGAGCTCGACTTGAGCTTGAATTCAAATCTAACAAAGCTCAACTTGACCCGGCTCAATTTCACCCATATACCATGCAATGAAAGTCAGCTGATAATTATTATTGTTGCAGCCCTGAAATTTTTCCTCTGATTACTAAATTCAAAATACACATCCTACTCTCTTCAAGATATTTAGCACTAAGACGAGCAATCAGTTCATTTACGTTGCACCTATATCCAGAAACAATGGTAAGAGTTCCACTATCGTGTTCTAAGCACACTTTGCAATTCATTACTCTGATAACCGATAATTGCAATTCTATATAGTCAATAACAAGGGAATGAGTTTGTTCAGTACAAAGCAACTGTATGGCAGCATGGGCTTTTTCAGATAGCTCAACTATGATCCTTACAATCAAGATCAATGCCACTTCAATCATGCGTTGTGAAGCACCATAAGAAAGACATCCAGCAGTTGCAAACTTGCAATCAACCTTAACAAGTCACTGACTTCCTCAACAGGCTTCTCGCCAACTTTATATCAAACATCACCATTGTAAGCTAATGCCTCTCCTCATAAGAATTGGATTAAATGTTCAAAGAATAAAGCTTTTCACCTCAATGAATTTTGTCCCACTTTAATAAATTCTGTCCACATGAACATCATGATGTGGCTATCATAGCACTCCTAGGAATACTTCTATACACATTCCGGCATTACAATTGAAATTAGACCATTAGAGTAATAGTGATTGCTGTTTCTAATCTGTGGAAGCAAAAAGGATGACACCACAATTCATGATAACCACTTAAAGGATGATACAACTCTCCATGATAGCAACTTAAAGCAAAATTGATAATAAGTACAAGAAATGATCCCATCCAAAATATTACAATAGGATAACACATATTTTATTATCTTCTAGATAAGCAAAATGACTTAAAATAATTAGGATTACATGAGATGAAAATAATATGACTAACAAGCTTATTCATCAGGGGTTTCCAGTTCCTGGAAGAGGAAAACATCACTAATAAAGAATTAAACAACTGCTCTTGCTGAAATGAGAGAAAAAAAAAACAATGTAAAACAATTACATGTATTGACAAAATAGCCGCTTAAAGCTTGAAATTCTGTAGTAATACATCCAAAGCCAAGATGCCAAGGCCGCAGTAAGTGCTTAAGAAGGAACAGTTACAGTATCTGAGACAAGCCTGGATTCTCATATTAAGGATCTATTTAGCTTTAAGCAAGGAACAAAAGTCCATCATTGACTTACTGAAGGCTCTGTTCAAAAAAAAAGAAAAGACTTACTGGAGGTTAGCCTAATTAAGAAGTGGTCATCATTATCCAGTTATGCCATGTCCCTCTCCTAAGTCCAGAAGAGTATGCTAATTTGCCGATTTTCATGACTCACTATAAAGCTAAATAATTTTTAAAGGATGAAACATGAAAGACCTCCACATTAACACTGCAAGAATTTGGTACTATATTAATTTATCTTTGCAGCTAATGTAAGTCCCCTCAAATTACAACCTAATACACAGTTGTGACATTGATTTCTTTCATTGTTTATTTCTACCTTCAACATTGTGGCACTAAAATCAAGACAGTGGAAATCATAGCAATTCAAACTCTAATCTGAGAAAACTGCCCAGTACCATAAATTGTAGTTCAGACATAATACAACAGCAAAGCTTTGCATCTTTTCTTAGCATATGTATTACCTACAACCTGGCCCCAAACATTTTTCTCTTAACTTTGAGTAAAGTCTTAGAAAGATAGAATAAGCAATTAATGTTATTTTAGCTTACATTTAAATGAATTCCTGAGATAAATTGGAAATATGATGATCATAAGCCCAAATTTCTGGAGATCAGTTTTTCCCCTTGTAATGTGATCTTCCAACAATCAACTTGGAACATAAAAATGGAACACTTTTTGGGCACCACTGCAAATGATTAAAAATAAATAAATAATTAGAGCCAAGGTTGCAGACAATTCAAAGGATGAGGCAAGAGAAACAAGAAACCTAAGTTTTACAATCACATATACAATATGAGAGATTGTCTGCATTGTTTCAGACAATTTTCAAAGCTTTCTCATGAGATATTGAGATTAAGATATCTACAAAGAATGATTTTAGCATTTAAGTAACTAAGACCTCTCATTTTACATGAACAAATGCAGAATTTCACACCAATAAAACTTGGACCAAACAATTTTATTTCTAGTTGTCCAGCTCATGCAGGTAAGCAAATGCATCAATAGAGAGCAAAGGCAGAAAGAAACCAACTGCAGAGGACAAAGAACTCCAACCAAAAGTAAATGCTGCAAAGCCACCATAATCTAATAGAGGGTTATACAATAGGCCATACCACATAATACATAAAACATGCAGTATCATGACATTATATGAACTACAGAGTCATTAATATTATTTAAATGAATACGGCATAAGAAGCTAAAGATTACCCCGAAATTTATCATCTTGTGTTATTATCCCAAATGTTTCTGCCGTTTCCCGTATCATAATACCACTAACTCCAGTGAAAGATGCTATCTTACACTCGGCAACTGCCAGAAAATAAACAGACATTAAAGCATCCTATCAAACATATGAATAACATAGTGCTTGAGCAAGGAGCATAAATAAAATTAGGAGTAGACAGGGGGTTTAAATTTGATTGAATTATATTACGTTGATACTATTGATGCTAATTAATTCAGCGGTTCAAATTATTAATGCATTAATCTAAATGGTTCAACCAATGGTGAATTCATAGCATCTATGCCAACAAACTCCATCCTCTTTGAAGAGCAAAATCCAATATAAACTTGAGCTGGAAAAAGTTGGAAGCCCTTTATAAAGCCACAAGTAACTAAAGCATCCACTTGCATGACTTTTAGATTAGTTGCCGTCAAACATTTATTAAGGGACTCTTGTAGGACATATCTAACAGATTACTGGGACTTTGTCAACTAAAACTGTCTTTGCTTACTACTGAAGCCTTCTTCTGCAAACAATTCTACCAAAACCTTACAACTAAGAATATACTTTAGGTATTCGTACAAGTGATTAGACAATTTTTTTGTAGATAATAATACACTAGCCATTAAGATTGCAGTTGTACTTGGTAGAAGACTGTTATACATAACAAGGCACAATAACAAAAATGCCCTCTAAAGCTTCAGTGGAAACACTTAATTTGGAGTAGTGCTAGAGAAAGGGGATCTACCTAGAATAACAGCACCATGGAGATCAACACTCAGAAAACATTGCGCCAACTGATTTGTCCTGTAAAGATTGAATCTAATTATGGTAAAAAGAATCCACATACCAAACAGCACAACAAAAGAATCGCCCAAAAGCAAATGCTAACAAAGTTAACAACAATGAATATCTAACCCAGTATTTTTGAGAAGCTGCATCATGTACCCTTTCCACATCTCATGTATTGGCTTAAAAATATCAAACCTGTAATGCAAATCAAACAACTAAATTTCAGAATGAAGTATTCTAAGAGAATTAAAACTGGAGTTATTTCACGAGATGGCTATCTTCCATTCTTTCGCTCACACTCGGATTTCCATTATTGCCATTTTATTCTTCCGCATTAGATGTATACTAATATATCATATGGTTGAAGTGCAAATAAAAGTGCAATTACAAGAGGCAACAAACTCACTTTTGAAGATCTTGGGGCAAATCAAATGTTCCACATTTTTTCTGTTGTTTCATAGACATGTGCTTTTTAGACCGCTTTGAGTGAGCTTGCAATGCCCTAATGCAAGAGCTAGTAGAGTTTCCACGTCCTTGTACATAATTATCAAGAAGGAGCCAACAGTCTAATTTTTTGCTTCTGGATCCTTGCATGTATTTTTTAGCAGAATCACCATGTTGAAGAAGTTCATGCAAAATCATGTCTGTCATGCTTCCTCTTTTACTCTGAAACTGCAAAACACCAGGAGATAACGAGCCAACAAACTTAAATTAAACAAAATTGACAGAATCAGCAGTCAAGGATCTAAATGTGGATAGCAAAAGAGCACCTTGACATTTGTTGACAGCAGGTTCTTATGTACAGGATGGGAAAGCTGCAAATATGCTGGACCACCCTCCACCATATCTATATACAAATATTAACAATAACTACCCACCTAACCAAATAAGCAATATGCATCCATACACACCTACATGACTGACTGCGTTGTCTCTTCAGCCACAATAAAAATACATATCCCCACACATTTATATGAACAGAGTTCAAAAGCATGTTCCATATTACTATTGCCAATGGCAGCGTCTGCCCAAAAATATAAAAGAAATCGTCCGTACTTGTTGATAAAAGAAATCGTCCTTACTTACTGATGATAGGTTTTTTTTTTTCAATCTTAATTTGAACAGAACTCAAATTTGAAGATTTTATAAACAGCTATTGAATTAGCTTGAGAAGTTGCACAAACTACATTTATAAATGGCTAAAAATATCTCAAAGCTTGGAAATATTGTAGTTTTAGTCAACAATTATATCTTTTTGCAATAGCAATGCCAAGAATGCTCTAAAATTAAAAAGAGAATGACTTGCTTGTATTGAGATTAAAATGAAAATATAATCTGTCAAGTGTAAAGACCTTTTTTGGATGAGCTATTCAAGAAGGGACTAACTGGAGAAGGAGGAGCATGTGCTGGAGAAGACGCAGAAGAATGATTTGTGGGTTTGTTAGTTTCTTGATTATCTTCTTCAGCAGGTCTTTGTTTCTTGCTTTTCTTTTGCTGATGAAGTAGCTCAGCTTTGGCCACAGCAAACCTCCTTTCCAATGCGTCCAAAGTACGCTTTCTTCGATCATTAGAAACTGTATCCTTAACCATTGCAGCTAAGTGGTGCTCACCTTCTTACTCTCCTCGTATTAACAATTAAAAAAAACCAATCTTTATCACAAATCATGCAAGCAAAGCAAATCAGAAGTTTCTTTCACTTAAACAATCGAAGTTCAAAGAAAAGAAAGACATTAGCTTTAACTGAAAAGGCAACCACTGATAATAACTCTTTGATAGATTCTGACTTCAGGCACAGAGATCAACAGAACGGCTGTGTATAAGGTGGAAGCGCTGCAGACGAAACAATATCGTTGATCCAAGGGTAATTTACGATTTCATCCTTATATTTTACCCTAATATACTACTTTATTAGTTATTTTACAAAAATTAACTTAAATATTCTTATTTTTTTTGACATTTTAAACTGATTAATTCTTTTATCACTTATAAAAATTTTTCATTAGTAAAATACTAAAAAGTCAATAAATTTATTTTATTACCTATATCTCTCTCATCTTCATTTTCAAATATTTACTTTAGTTTTATTTCTTGACAATCAGACACAAAATAAATGAACTGTATTTAATAATTAAAACCAAAAAAACCAATAATCAATTTATTCGCAGTTAATTATGGAGAAGAGACCTTTTTTCCCTAAAAAATAATCATTAATAGCAATAATCAACTTCCTAATTGATGGATTCAGCAAACAAAACTTACATGCAAAACAATTAAGAAAAGAGGAGGTCAAAATTGAGGGCCAAGAGTAATGGCAATCAACAAGTCAAAACATGGTGCAGTGGTAGAAAATGATAAAGAGAAAATGCTCCTTCTTGCACAACGTGCGAAATTGCTCTTGGACACAAAACTACACCTTTCTAGGCACATTGCTCTTGGATTCAGTTTGGATGAACTTTTGACGACTGTGCTGTTGATTCAGTGCCAAACATTTTGGATAAATGCAAAGCCATTTAACAACACAGCGCAGTCGTGGAAAATCAACAATCATTGATTCATCCTCTTTCTCCATTTTTTTTTTGTATTTATGATTCCAGAAATTAAAAATTGAGGCATATCAATTTCGAAAGAAAGATAAAAGAGATATGGTCCAATTCAAGTATGAAACTCCAACATCACCAACCCAAATCTGACAGAGTTATCTAATATATCTATATAATGCTTGAAGCAAATATGTTGAAGTGGTGAAACCTCTTGAATTTAGCTATATATATGTTGATGTGGCAAGTCTTTGCTAAACTTGCAAGTTTAGGTTCAATGTTTAAGAAAGAAAAGGGCAAGAAACTCAACAGTCTGTTAAAGATTTGGATTAGCTACTCATGAGTTTCGTAATTATTCATCAACCTCCACATTAAACATGATTACACTTTAAATGCTTCTCCATATATATATAGTCACCAATTGTTTCTCCCTTCTTTAACCTAGCATCACAACATTTCTCTTTACAAATACGTGATCATCTATTAATTTTAAGAAAACTCGATTTTAAGATGGAGAGGAAGGTTTGTTGCTATGGAAGGAGCTATGAAGACGAGGTGAAGCCTGAGATTGAGACAATTAAGAAAGAAACAACAGGGCAAGTGATCAAAGAAAGCAGTACTGTAACTACTCAACTTAAGATAGAGGAGGGCAAGAATGATGATGTTGGAAGAAGTACAAGTGAGGGTTAGAATTGTTGGAAGTGGTGAAAGTTGTTTTGGTTAAACAAAGAATTTGAAGTTTGTAGTAATAATTGGGGGAAAAAAAAAAAGACAAAACACATATTACAGTTATAAAACTGCAACTAGTGTTTAGCAGCAGAGAAAGTTTAAGAAAATGGGATTGAGAGCTAATGATGCAAAGGAATCAAGACTAACAATGGTTATTATGGAAAACGTATTTGTTACAAGAGTTTCCTTATATCTAGCTAACCACCTAGTAGAATTAAACAATAATCCATATGTAAAAACTAGGGCAGATTTCTAACATCTAATGGATAAACTCTAATTACACTCTTCCTACTGCCAGCTCAACAATTTGTAGCTTCCAGGACAATTACAAGCTCAGTTTTATTTTGTTCACATCAATCGCCATCAGAGTATTGTACCCGAATCTCAAATCAAAAGAAAAAGAAATCAATAAGGCTTAAAATTGAAATCAAAATGTGAAGAAAAAAGCAAATAGACAAATCAAAAGGAAAAGAAATCAGTCTCACTTTAAAAAAGAAAATAGAGCCAATCTTTGATTTACTTCAGCCTTTGAAGAGGGATGCGAAATAGAAGACCATGAGCCTAGTTTTCTTTCTATTGCTCTGCAATAATCCTTTTGACAGAGCTTCTTTGCATGTAGAGAAGAGATGTCACTTTTCTTTGGCCTCTGTTGGTGCTTGATGGATATTGAAAAGCAACGTTCTTTGTTTTAGATTTGTTCCTTCTTTAATGGCTTATTTTAACTAGAATTAGAAGTGAAAGACTGCTAATGATGGCCTCTTAGGAATATTGCCTTTTCTCTTTCAAAAAAAACAAAAAAAGAGTATTGTCTTTTCATACTCAATTACAATTTGATGTTGTTTCAAATACAAATACAAATTGCAACAATATTCAAGTGCAAATATTTTCAATATTTTTTTTTGCTTTCAAATATATATATATATATATATATATATTCAATATTTTTATAAATTGTATGCAGCAATATGATAGTATAGGCAATAATATATGTTACTATATGGCTTGATTATTAGGTTTCTATTTATAATAAATATTTATTATTCATTAAATTAAAATTTTGACATGTAAATAATTGATATTATTACATAATTGAAAAATTAAAAAATAGTTAAGTAGAATGATGCTATAAGAAGTACAAGTGAAGGTTAGAACTATTGGTGGTGGTGAAAGCTATTGTGGTTAAACAAAGAATTTGAAGTTTGTAATAATAATTGGGGGAGAAAAAAAGACAAAACACTTCTTATAGTTATAAAACTACAACTAGTGTTTGGCAATAGAGAAAGTTTAAGAAAATGGGATAGAGAGTTAATGATGCAAAAGAATTAAGACTAACAATGGTTATTATGGAAAACACATATGTTACAAGAGTTTTCTCTCCTTATATCTACCTAACAAATTAGACAATAATCCACTTGTAACAACTAAGGCAGATTTCTAAGATCTATTGGATAAACTCTAATTTCACTCTTCCTACTGCCAGCTCAACAATTCGTAGCTTCCAGGACAATTACAAGGTCAGTTTTATTTTGTACACATCAACCCCCATCAGACTATTGTACCCAAATCTCAAATCAAAAGAAAAAGGAAGCAATAAGACTTACAAATGAAATCAAAATGTGAAGAAAAAAGCAAATAGACAAATCAAAAGGAAAATAAATAAGTCTCACTTTAAAAAAGAAAATAGAGCCAATCTTTGATTTCCTTCAGCCTTTGAAGAGGGATGTGAAATAGAAGACCATGAGCCTGGTTTTCCTTCTTTAGCTCTGTAATAATCGTTTTGACAGAGCTTTTTTGCATGTAGAGAAAAGATGTCGCTCTTTTTTGGCCTCTATTGGTGCTTGATGGATATTGAAAAACGGTGTTCTATGTTTTAGGTTTGTTCCTTCTTTAATGGCTTATTTTAACTAGAATTAGAAGTGAAAGAC
This sequence comes from Omphalea diandra, assembly GCA_949677035.1. Lineage (NCBI taxonomy): Eukaryota > Viridiplantae > Streptophyta > Magnoliopsida > Malpighiales > Euphorbiaceae > Omphalea > Omphalea diandra. Next base: position 15,130 of record CATIWR010016206.1, on the reverse strand, counting down.
CGTTAATGATGGCCTCTTAAGAGTATTGCCTTTTCTCTTAAAAAAAAAAGAGTATTGCCTTTTCATACTCAATTACAATTTGATGTCGTTTCAAATACAAATACAAATTCCAACAATATTCAAGCACAAATATTTTCAATATTTTTTTTTTTTGCTTTCAAAAATATATATATTTTTTCAATATTTTTATAAATTGTATGCGGCAATATGATAGTATAGGCAATAATACATTTTACTAGATGGCTTGATTACTAGGTTTCTATTTATAATAAATATTTATTATTCATTAAATTAAAATTTTGACACGTAAATAATTGATATTATTACATAATTGAAAAATTAAAAAATAGTTAAGTAGAATGATGCTGGAAGAAGTACAAGTGAAGGTTAGAATTGTTGGTGGTGGTGGAAGTTGTTGTGGCTAAACAAAGAATATGAATTTTGTAGTAATAATTGGGGGAGAAAAAAAGACAAAACACCTGTTACAGTTATAAAACTGCAACTAGTGTTTGGCAACAGAGAAAGTTTAAGAAAATGGGATGAAGAGCTAATGATGCAAAGGAATCAAGAGTAAAAATGGTTATCATGGAAATGTATTTGCTATGAGAGTTTTCTCCTCCTTATATCTAGCTAACTACCTAACAAAATTAGACAATAATCCATTTGTAACAACTAGGGACAAATATCTAACATTTGTTGGATAAACTCCAATTTACGCTATTCTACTGCCGGCTCAACCAATCGTAGCTTCTAGAATAATTACAAGCTCAGTTTTATTTTGTTCACATCATGAATTGAGTAGCGGACAAATTCTTTTGTAAGGGTTGGATCTTTAGAAACCAATATTAAGAAGTAATAATAGACGAGTTCATTCATCTTGATTAATAGTCAAGTGAGCGATTCAAAATTTTGTTAAGAATTTTGGGCAAAGTTTGGCTGAATGTTTTCAAGAAGTAGGTCTAGTGGTGAATAATAGTCAATAATACTTATTTGTTTATTCTTTCTATATGCTTAGGGATCCGCCAGATTTTTGGACCACTATTGTATAATATTTTAATCATCATGTAATTCCTATTGAAATATTATAAGGGGTTATTTACATCTAATCCAAATTTTGTAGCTCTCTTGATTTGGATTTTTGTCCAATCATTTTGTGTTCAAGTCCAAGTCAATATAGCCCTAAAATTTATATAAGGAAGTTATTTTGTACAATCCTAATGTAATTATAATTTATATATTTCTAGTTAGTATAAGATTTCTTTATTGGTTAAAATGTCAAATACACTCCTAAATTTATCCCAAAATGATAATAAAAACAAAACAAACTATTACGTCAAATTTACCTCTAAACTTGTATTATTTTGTTAAAATTACCCTTTAACAATACTTTTGCACTGGAAAAAGAAGGTGGAAATGTCATATTTGGTAATAATGCCAAGGGTAAGGTAATTGGCATTGGAACCATTGGTAACAATGGTTGTTCTTTGATTGATAATGTTTTATTAGTTAATGGCTTATAACATAATTTGTTAAGTGTAAATCAATTGTGTGACAAAGGTAATAAAGTCGTCTTTGATCCTAAGGAATGCTGAGTCACCATATTAGTGGATGATAAGGTTATTTTCAAGGGTGAAAGGAAAGACAATACCTACTCAATTGTTAGACAATTTGGCTAACCAATCTTTTAAATGTCTTATGTCTTTGAGCAATGAAACTTGGTTATGGCATAAAAGGCTTGGACATGTAAGCATGGATCTCCTACAAAGCCTATCTAAAGGAAAGTTAGTGAAAGGTCTTTCTAAGCTAAATTTCACTAAAGACAAGACATATGGTCTTTGCTAAATGGGGAAGCAACATCAAGCCTCTCATAAAGCTAAAAATGTTATAAGTTCATCTAGACCCCTTCAACTAATTCATATGGACTTAATAGGACTAGAAGTGCTAGTTTAGGCAAAAAATATTATGCACTTATAATCTTGGTTGTATTCCTTAGCAACTAATCTAGCTTTATTTCTTGTGATAAGACCTTGCTCATCTAACTTGTTCATAAACACCCATTTGCAACCTACAATGGAGTGTTCTTTAAGCCTAGAGATAAGTTTCCATACATTATTTCTCTCAAATTGGTTGAGTTCCAAGACCAATGAAGGTATATTCTTAGGTATTCCACCTCTAGTAAGGCTTATAGAGTCTTTAATAAGAGTTCTATGGTAGTTGAAGAGTCTATGTATGTTATTTTTGAATGAATCTAGTAAACTCGATCTTAGGAAAGGTATTTTTATTGATAATCTTGTAGGTGACCTTGAAAAATTGGAGTTGGAAGACACTATAAGAAAAGAGGATAAATATAAGGAAAAAGGTGAATCATCAAGAGTAGATGAGGAACAACAACATCAATAAAAAGATAAGCCAAGTCAAGATCTACCTAAGGATTGGAGATTCTCCAAGAATCACCCTAAAGATTTGATTATTAGTGATACCTCTAAGGGTGTAAGTACTAGATCTCAACTTAATCTTTTAGATAATAATCTTGCTTTTGTTTCTCGACTTGAGCCAAAATCAATTGATGAGACTGTTGATGATGAGTGTTGGGTGCTTACTATGCAAGAGGAACTTAACCAATTTGAGAGAAACAATGTATAAGAACTTGTCCTTAGGCCTAAAGAACACTCCATTATAGGTTGCAAATGGGTGTTTATGAACAAATTAGATGAGCAAGGATTTATCACAAGAAATAAAGCTAGATTGGTTGCTAAGGGATACAACCAAGAGGAAGACATAGATTATGATGAGACTTTTGTCCCCGTTGCAAGATTAAAGGCCATTAGAATACTTTTAGTTTTTGTATGCCACATGAATTTTAAGTTTTTTTAAATGGATGTAAAAAGTGCATTCTTGAATGGAATTATCGAGGAGGAAGTCTATGTTAAACAACCTCCTGGTTTTGAGTCACATTGTTTTCCAAATCATGTTTTTAAATTAAACAAAGCCTTATATGGATTGAAACAAGCTTTACGAGCTTGGTATGAAAGACTTAGTTCATTTCTTTTAAAAAATGATTTTGAAAAAGGAAAGGTGGACACCACACTATTTGTTAAAAAGCACAAGCATGATACACTAATTATACAAATTTATGTTAATGATATCATTTTTGGTGCTACTAATGAGTCTCTTTGTGAGGATTTTGCTAAGTGCATGACTAAGGAATTCAAAATGAGCATGATGGAAGAGCTCAAGTTCTTTCTCTGTCTACAAATCAAGCAAACCAAAGAAGAGATCTTCATCAACCAAGCCAAATACATAAGTGAGATACTAAAGAAGTTTGGCATGGATGGTTGCAAAGTAACCAAAACCCCCATGAGTGGTACCATCAAGTTAGACAAAGATGCATCAGGTAAGATAGTAGATGAAAAGAGATATCGAGGTATGATCGGATCTCTACTTTATCTTACTGCTTCTAGGCCGGATATCATGTTTAGTGTTTGTATGTGTGATAGGTTCCAATCCTCTCATAAAAAGTCTCATTTAAATGCTGTTAAGAGAATTTTTAAGTATTTGCATGACACAAGTCACTTAGGGTTATGGTATCCTAAGGATTCATTCTTTAGTCTCATAGGATATTCGAATGCGGATTATGCGGATAATTTATTAGATAGAAAAAACACTTTCGGGACTTTCCAATTTATAGGAGAATGCCTAGTCTCTTGGTTTAGCAAAAAGCAAGTGTCGGTTGCCTTATCCACTGCATAAGTCGAGTGTATTATTGCGAGTTGTTGTTGCACCCAAGTCCTTTGGATGAAACAACAATTAAAAGATTTTGGCAAAGTGATTGATCACGTTCCTATTAAATGTGATAACACTAGTGCTATTAATCTCTCTAAGAATCCCATCCTACACTCTAGGAGCAAACACATAGATATTAGACACCATTTTCTTAGAGATCATGTCCAAAAGGGTGATATTGTGTTAGAGTTTATTGACATAAATCATCAACTTATGGATATTTTCACTAAATCTCTCAATGAAGAAAGATTGAATTTCATCAAGAGAGAATTGAGAATGCTTGATGGAAGCTCCCTAAAGTGAAAATTTGATCTTATGGATGATTGTTATGCGTGTTGATTATTATTTTTTGATTTGTGATTATTATATGTATGTTTATTAAATTTGATATTTGTTAATTAAGTTGTCTTAATTTTAATTGCAATTGTGCTTTTTTATAACACATTACATAAATTAAGCATCAACATAGTGAAGTGGATCACAATTTTCAAAACTTAATTTTCCATCCTTATATTCGCTAACTCATAATTCGTTGTTGCTATCACCTATTCATGGTTTACAAGTCCAAGTCACCCGGCTGTTAAACATCAAATCGCGGTTGCGAGAATCCAGCTCCATCGTGAGTTTTAGTCAAGAATTCAAAATTTTGATCGTTGTAACACATATTTTTGAGAAAAATTTGTCTGTTACTCATAATTTTTGGATTTCGCGGTTGCGACTCTGGAGTTAGTGAACGCGAATTAGGGTAACCGCCTAACCATTAAGTGATTTGACTGCCAACCATTTCCATCTCTTCATTAATGCATTTCTAGCTGTTTCTAATCGTTTACAGAGACCCCAAATGGCTATAAATACCCCTAAAATAGTAACATCCTCACTTCACTTCTAATATCAATTTCTCTCTCAAAATTCTCTCAAACTTTAAAAATCTCTCAAACTCCTCCCATGGCTCCCAAGAAAATGTCTAGAGTAGAAAAAGGCAAGGCCATTGCTCAACCTTCTGTCCCTCCTGCTCTTCACCTTATGAAGGGTATTACCAAAGAGGAGAAAGACCGCTACAAAGCAAACTCCTTCACAATCCTCCCCAACAAAATCCCTTCAACTTTCCTACTAGAGATGCTTGGGCTTAACTATGAAATTCATGCATTAGCTATTTTTCTCTTAAAATTTGCAACACAATCCTTAAATGTTGTTCATGCTCCTCTCTGCTCCTTGAATACACCAGTATGTCATCAATGAACACAATTACAAATTTGTCTAAGTAAGGCTGGAACGCTTTGTTCATAAGAGCCATAAACACTGCTGGTGCATTAATCAAACCAAATGGCATCACCAAAAATTCATAATGCCTATACCTGGTTCGAAAAGCTGTCTTCGGTACATCTGAGTTTGAAATTTTAAGCTGATAATATCCTGATTTTAGGTCAATTTTAAAAAACACCCATGCTCTTTGTAACTGGTCAAATAGATCATCTATCCTTGGTAAAGGATACTTGTTCTTCACAGTGACCCGATTTAACTGCCTCTAATCAATGCACAACCTCATTGTCCCATCTTTCTTTTTTTAAAAAAAATATTGGAGCACGCCATAGTGACACACTAAGCCTGATGAATCCCTTTTCAAGTAGTTCCTGCAATTGAGTCTTTAATTTCCTCAACTCAGCTGGGGCCATCTTATAAGGTGGTATGGATATCAGTGCAATTCCTGGGACTAGCTCAATTGTCAATTCTATCTCCCTATCAGATGACAAATCAGGTAAGTCAGCTGGGAATACATCTAGAAACTCATTCACCATGAAAATATTCTCAAGTAATTCATTTGTTAACCTTGTGTTTACCACATGTGCCACATAAGCCTCGCAACCACTTTTAATCATGTGAAAAGCCTTGATAGCAGAAACTAGACATATAGGTACAATTTGCCTTTCCCCTTAAAACACAATCCTTGTATGATTTGGAGATTCCAGAATAACTTCCTTAGTAAAACAATTCACTATTGCATGATATTTGGACAACCAATCCATAGCCAGTATCACATCAAATTCACGTAGTGACAATAGTACTATATCAGTATTTAACTCAACGTCATCAATGTGAATCACACAATCACGACATACCTTATCCTCAATCATCATCTCTATTAAAAGAGTACTAACACATAGATCAAAACCTAAAGGTTAATGCTTACCACATAATTGTGATGACATGTTCAATGAAATGAATGAATGTGTGGAGCCAGGATCAATTAATGCATTGACTTCTAAATCATGGAGAAAAAGTTTACCAGTGATTACTTCTAGAGCAACAATAACTTCTTGCCTAGTCATGGCAAATACTCTAGCCTGTGTCGAGGTTCTAGAACTATGACCTTCTTATCTGCTCATACCTTGGCCAATTATGGTTGTTCGACCTCTGCCTCTGCCTCTACCAACTGATACTCCAACTCCACTTACCTTTGAAACTTCAACTGTAGGCTCTGATGTAGCTCTACCTCTGCTTCTGCCTCCCTCTGACATTCTAGATTTTTCAGGACAATCTCCAAGCATATGATCAAGAGACCCACAAAAGTAGCAACCCTAGTCAATTTTGTACATTCACCCATATATTACCTGACACAATGTACACATGAGGGTCGTTATTGTATAGCTTGGCCCTTGTCCTCTGCCTACATAAAATGAAAGTCCTAATCCTCTGCCTCTATAGTTAGAGTAACTACCCCTAGCACTAGACTGTGATGGCATGTAATCTCCAAGTTTACTTTTCTTTCTGTTAAAATCCTCCATAAACTCAATAGGCCCTCTTTTTACTCGTTGCTCCATCTTTTCTTTTTTTAATCTTTCCACCCTGATTGTAGCAGCTTTTAGTTTGGTATAACTTTCAAGATCTGCAGCTGTGATCTTACTTTTTATCTCATATCTCAGTCTTTCTTCAAATTTTTGATATTTGTCTTTATCAGTGGCCACCATGAAGGATGCATAAAGAGATAATTGATTAAATTTTACCTCATACTCCCCTTGTATTAGGTTCAAAAATTCTTTTTTTTTTTTTATCATCTTTGTACACTTCTGGCATGTAATTATTATTAAACTCATGAAGAAAATCATCCTATGTAAGCACTAGCGGTTGGACATAACTCCTTTGAATGGTTTCCCACCAATCAGATGCATCTCCATGTAACAGCGACACTACATAATCAAACTTTTCTTTTGGTGCGCATTTCATCAAATTTAAAACTCTCTGTGTTCTTTTTAGCCATGTCTCTGCACTGATGGATCTATGGTACCATTGAAGTCCACTGCACCCTATTTTCTTAATTTGTCATAACTTCTTACTTTTTGAATTTTTGGACCCTTCACTTTTGGTTCACCAATTATATATTGTGGCTGTCTACGAGATATGTGTTGTGCATTAGAATGTGTAGGAGATCTAACTCTGTTAGTAGATTGATCTCTTAATGGTTGGCATGATGCTTATATGGAATGCAATTCAGTTGACTCCCCTCTTCTTAGTGAGCCATGGGTAATACCATGATTACCCTATGCTAATGCCTTATAGACATATAAGACTATGTCATATGATAATGCATAATAGTGCAAAAGTCATGTCATGTTCATATGTATGTCCAATGGAACCTATCCCTGCTTCGATACCAAAAACTATAACAACCAATTTCATTTACAAATCATGTCATTCATGTCTAAAAATACATATACATAAAGGTTTATTCATCATACATACACAATCTAATAATGTATTTATTGTACTAACAATGTATTTGTTATACATATATGTTAACTAATGATAAAGGCTAGTGACCATAAATAGGTTCCTATCTAGATATATGTACATGACATAAGGAGAAAAAGAGTTGAAATTCGATCGACAACCTGTGGTCTATGAGTCTGTATGCAAAACTCTAAGCACCATAGTGTCCAATCCCTATGCTTCAGTATCTGAAAAATGTAATTATGATTTGGTGAGTTGCAACTTAATCAATAAAAATAATAATTAGATTCTTATGACATAACTAATAATCAAATATCATCAGGATACATTATAAGTATAACAATTGATATGCAAGTGCAAGTGCAAATGCAATAGATTGATTTTTGTCGTGACCTTGTAAGGCAAACACTACTCTCGAGAATTCATATGATTCAAGTGACATTTGATTTTTGTTGGCTAGCACATAACAAGTGAATTATTTGATCAAAATCATGTGCCAATAGGACATATTGGTCCCTTTTGCACGTGATTTGCAAGTGTTTAACAAGCTAGTCATAACATCCTTTTAGTTCCATATGCAAGTGTTCATTCATAATGGTATAACAAGTAATCATTAAAAGCATATATTTCTCATTGGACTTGTATTCACATGTAAAATGTAACAATTCAATCACATATACATGTAATAGAACATAATCATATTATGAAATTATCATACATACACATTAGGATCTAATTATGGTTTTTACTCACCTTTCAATGTGACTAACCTTTATTGTAGGTTTGGTTCTCTCACTAGGAATTCTTCCAAGTATTGAGATCCTAAAATTTGATACATACATGGTTAAAATTATGTCAAAGTGATTATGAATGTTTGGCATGCAATTATGGCATGATCCGTGCAAGTGGACCTAGTGTTTATGCAAATTTTCCTTATATGACAACCCCAACTTGCTACACTCTCACAACAATAACTCTACATGTACTTACCCAAATGACTTGATTCTCTTTTTTTCCGAATAAACTAGACACATAATGATACAACATATTCAAATTTCAAGCCAATATAAGATATATAGAAAATGAGGTGAATTTTTGAATTTTGCCCTATTTCAATGTAATCTCAGACTGAGTTGGTCTTACATTCTTAGCTATATCTCAAATTGTACAAATCTAATTTCAAAAAATGATCTACCAAAAATTATAAAACACATAAAGTAACATTTTTCATGTTTTACTCTTTATCTAATTCAGTCTATAAAGTCACCAAAATAAATGACCAATCTCAGGGTGAGCATATTTTCAACATGGTGACAATCAGTCATGATGAAGAAGTAATATCTCAAAAACCATATTCAATTTGGCAAAACTATTTCACAAGAATGTATATCATACATAAATATACAACTTTCAAGTTTTTCACATCTTTAAATTCCGAGTCTATGGCCATTAAAACTGCTTTACAGGTATTTATAGGGGATATAACCCTACAAATTTCATGTTTCACACTTTGTTTAAATCAGAACATAAGGTCATCAAAATATGAGAAAACAGAAAGACTAAGGTGATTTTGGTTGGTTATGAACTAGCCCTAATGAAGGAGCCATATCTCCTCACACACATACCAAATTAAGCAAAACTATTTTATATGAATCTATATAGGGCATAAGGCTATAACTTTTATATTTTAATCTTTCCCTAATTCCTCTTCTAGGGTTATGAAATCGTGAGTACAAAATTCTGCTCTAACAACAAAACCAACACAATCAGCTCTTGCTTCTCTTGAATTTCAACTTCCATACATGAGCTCTACCACAAATGCTCTATAATTTTTACAAACCATGCATGATTAACATGTCATGAGGGGTTAATTTCATGTGGAAAGAAGATAAATTAACTTACCTATTTTTCCAGAACTACAAAACCTTATGATTCCTTCCTATGCAACTCACTCTTCTCCTACTCATTATTATTATTATTATTATTATTATTATTATTATTATTATTATTATTCCTTTCTTTCTTCCTTAGCTCTCTCTTTTTTGTATTGTCCCTCATGTTTAACCTCTCTATTTTGATCCTAAAGAGTGAAAAATTTTGCTCGCAAACCTATTATAACAAGATAGAAGGTGTTTCATTTTCATTGGTTGGAAATTCACTTTCCTCTTTTAGTCCATCTTCTTCACTCCTTTATTGCCTCTTCGTCTCCTAATCCCTATATGTTCCTTATACTTTTAAATAAACTCTAAAACACCATTATTTATGATGTTATAACATGCACACAACGTAAGATAATTTGCCATGCAACTATACAAACATTACATATATGTTCAAGCGTCCTAAATCCAATGGTGCAAGTGTCATCATCTTGCTTATCCAATTCATATGTCTAAACAATCATTTATCCAATGCATATGTTAATGTGGGATTTAAAATCATTTATGTAATGAATATGTTCATGTGATAATGCCAATGAATATGGATAGGGATGTTACATGTGATGATTGTGGATAAGGTATGTCCTGATTGTGTGATTCACATTGATGATGTTGAGTTAAATGTTGATCTAGTACTATTGCCACTCCGTGAATTTGATGTGATACTAGGTATGAACTGGTTGTCCAAATATCATGCAATAGTGAATTGTTTTACTAAGGAAGTTATTTTGGAATCTCAAAATGATACAAGAGTTATATTTCAACGGGAAAGGCAAATTGTACTTGCATGTCTAGTTTTTGCTATTAAGGCTTTTTGTGTGATTAAAAGTAGTTATGAGGCTTATTTAGCACATGTGGTAGACACAATGTTCACAAATGAATTGCTTGAGAATATTTTCATGGTAAATGAGTTTCCATATATTTTCCCAGCTGACTTACCTGGTTTGCCACCTAATAGGGAGATAGAATTCACAATTGAGTTAGTCCCAGGAACTTTATTGATACCTATTCCACCTTATAGGATGACTCTAGCTAAGTTGAATGAATTAAAGACCTAATAGTAGGAACTACTTGAAAAAGGATTCATTAGACCTAGTGTCGAACCTTGGCGTGCTCCAATATTATTTGTTAAAAACAAAGATGGGACAATAAGGTTGTGTATTGATTACAGGCAGTTAAATAGGGTTGTTGTGAAGAACAAGTATCCTTTACCAAGTATAGATGATCTGTTTGACTAGTTACAAGAAGCATGGGTGTTTTCTAGAATTGACCTAAAATCAAGATATTATTAGCTTAAAATTTCAAACCTAGGCATACCAAAGATAGCTTTTCAAACTAGGTATGGGCATTTTGAATTTTTTTTATGCCATTTGGTTTGACTAATGCACCAGCTTCGTTGGTGGCTTTTATGAACAAAGTGTTCCGCCCTTACTTAGACAAATTCATAATTGTGTTTATTGATGACATACTTGTGTGTTTAAGGAGCAAAGAGGAGCAAGAACAACATTTAAGAATTATGTTACAAATTTTATAAGAAACATAGCTATTTGCTAAATTAAGCAAGTACGAGTTTTAGATTGACCATGTGATATTTCTAGGACATATAGTTTCTGAAAAGGGCATAGAGGTGGATCCAAACAAAATTAAAGCAATAGCAAAATGGGAAACCCCAAAGAATGTTGCAGAAGTCCAAAGTTTCATAGGACTAGTTGGGTATTGTCATCGATTTGTTGAGGGATTTTCACTTATAACTGCTCCTTTGACTAAGTTACTCCAAAAAAATGCAGCATTTTAGTGGTCTTAAACATATCAGGAGAGTTTTAATGAATTAAAAGATAAATTGACGTCTGCTCTTGTGTTATCCATTCTTACCAGTAATGGAGGATTTGTAGTATATAGTGATGACTCCCATCAAGGTTTGGGATGTGTTTTAATGCAGAGTGGTAAGATAATTGCATATGCATTTAGACAACCGAAGCCTTTTGAATTATCTTACCTAATACATGACCTAGAAATAGCTACCGTTGTGTTTTCTTTGAAAATATGGAGACATTACTTGTATAGAGAAACATTTCAAATATTTACAAATCACAAAAGCTTGAAGTATTTGATGAGCCAAAAAGAATTAAACACAAGATAGAGGCAGCGGTTAGAACTGCTAAAAGATTATGATTACACCATTAAATATCACCTAAGGAAGGCAAATGTGGTTGTTGATGCTTTGAGTAGGAAATCAAGAAGCGGTGTAGGTCATTTACAAGTATTTTCATTGCCTTATTTAGTTCAATTACGAGTTTTTAATATGGAACTGTGCATACAAAAGAATGGGGTATTGATTGCTACTTTTCAAGTGAGACCAATGTTGCATGATCGAATTAAAGAAGTACAAGGCAAGGATCCAAAGTTACATAGAATGATTGAAATGGTAAAACAAGGGAGACATGGTAATTTTGATATTTGAAATGATGCCTTGATATTGGGTTCTCGCATTTATATGCCTAATGTTGATAACTTACAAAGAGAAGTCCTAGAAGAAGCACATAATGCTCTATATGCCATGTATCCAGGAACGACGAAAATGTATAATACATTGTGATCTCTTTTTTAGTGGCCTAAAATGAAGAAAGATCTAACAGCCTATGTTTCAACATGTTTGACATGTCAGTAGATCAAAACAGAACATCAAGCACCAACAAGAAAATTGAAACCATTGATGATTCCAATACGCAAATGGGAAAGAATAACCTTGGACTTTGTATATGGGTTACTGAGAACTTCAAAATAGAATAATATTATATAGGTGATCATCGATAGACTAACTAAGTCATCCCACTTTTTGCCTATTTGATGGAGTAGTTTGCTTAAGCACTTAGCCAAGAAATATATGGATGAAATTGTCAGATTATATGGCATTCTGATATCCATTGTCTCAGATAGATATCCACGATTTGCATCTCAATTTTAGGTCAGTTTGCAATTGGCTTTGGGTACCAAGTTAAGTTTCAGTACTACTTTTCATCGTTAGATAATGGGTACTTAGAAAATGACAATTTAGACATTTGAAGACATATTTTAGGCTCATGTGATAGAGTTCAAAGGTGTATGGTATGAATATATTGTCTTGATTGAATTTTCTTATTATAATCATTATCATAGTAGTGTGTAGATGGCACCATATGAAGCACTATATGGAAGAAAATGTTGAAGTCCTATCTATTGGGATGAAGAAGGGATGCATGTTTTACAAGGGCCAGAACTAGCACAAGACACTGTAGGCAAGGTGAAGGCAATCAAGAGCAAACTTATAGTAGCACAAGATAGGCAAAAGAGTTATGTAGACCAACACACAAGAGAAATGGAATATGAGGAGGGAGATAAAGTGTTCCTTTAATTTTCACCATGGAAAGGAATTATTCGATTTGGCAAGAAGGAGAAACTGAGTCCTAGATACATAGGACCACATGAGATCCTAAAAAGAATCAGTTCATTGGTTTACAGGACAACACTACCATCAGACATGGCTCAGATTCATGATGTATTCCATGTTAGTATGTTTAGAAAGTATCGATATAGTCCTACACATGTACTTAAGGATCTAGTAATAATAATTGTAGATGATGTAATTTACAATGAAGAGCTAGTGAAAATCATTAGTTATAAGACAAAATAATTACAAAATCAAGAAATCCTTTTGGTTAAGGTGTTATAGAGAAACCACTAATAAGAAGAGGCTACATAGGAAACCAAAGAGATCATTAAATGACAATATCCACATTTGCTTATAGGTATTGAATTTTGAAGACGAAAATCTTCATAAAAGGGGAAGAAATGTAATATCCATATCCACACTCACTAGCATTCTAACAAGACCATATTCATTGCATAAATAATTTACAATCGCACATGAACATATGCAATGGATAAATGATCATTAAGATGTATGAATTGGATAAGCATGATAATAACACTTGCACCATTTCATTTGGGACATTTGAACATATATGTAATGTTTGTATAGTTGCATGGCAAATTATCTCATGTTTTGTACATGTTATAACATCATGCATAATGGTGTTTTAGAGCTTATTTAAAAGTATAAGGAGCATATAGGGATCAGGAGATGGATGGAGGTGATGAAAGAGTGATGAAGAGGAACTAAAAGACAAAAAATGAACTTCCAACCAATGTAAATGAGACACCATGATTTTTTCTTATTAGAATAGGTTTACAAATTGAATTTTTATTCCTTTAGGAACAAAATATAGAGGATAAATGTCAGGGGAAGCAGAAGAAAGAGACAGCTAAGGAAGAAAGAGAGAAAGGAAGACGAAGAAGAATAAGAAGAAGGAGATGGAGAAGAGTGAGCTGCCTAAGAAGAAATCCTAAACTTTTCTGGTTCTGATAAAATAGGTAAGTTAATTTATCTTTTTCTCATATGAAATTACTCCCCCATGACATGTTAATCATGCATGGTTGGTAAGAATTATGGATATTTGAGGTAGAGCTCATGTATGGAGTTTATAGGTTAAGAAAAATATAGTTGATTGTGTTAGTTTTGTTATTGGGGTAGCTTGTTGCACCCACAATTTCATAACCATAGAAGAAGAATTAGCGAAAGTGTAAAATATGAAAGTTGTATCTTTATGACCTATCTAAATGCATGTAAAATATTTTTGCTTAATTTGGTGTGTGTGTGTATGTGAGGAGATATGGCTCCTTCATTAGGACAGGTTCACAACCAATTGAAATCTCCTTAGTCTGGCAATTTTCATATATTTTGATGACCTTATGTTCTGATTTAGACAAAATTAAAAACATTAAATTTGTAGGTTTATATCCTTTCTAAATACCTATAAAGCATTTTTGCTTGGTTTGTTATGTTGAAAGAAATATGGCTCATTGATTGTGACTGACCTGAACTCGATGAAACCTTATCTATCTTATAATTTTGTTTTCCAAGAATTTGATGGCCATAGAATATGAATTCGATGATGAAAAAAACTTGAAATTTGTATATTTATGTCTTATATACATGCTTGTAAAATATTTTTTCAAAATTTATCATGGTTGATAAGATATTGCCCTTTAATCATGACTGATTATCAACATGTCGAAAACTTGCTCACCCTGAAATTGGTCATTTGTTTTGGTGACTTTATAGACTAAATTAGACAATAAGTAAAACATGAAAAATGTTCTTTTTATGTGTTTTATAACTTTTGGAAAAATAGTTTTGCAATTGGATTAATTTGAGATACACTTAAGATTGTAAGACCTACTCATACTGAGATGACATTGAAACAGGGAAAAATTATGTGTTTAGTTTAATTTGAAAAAAGTGAATCAAGTCACTTTGTGTAATATCTCTATCCATATTCTTTGGCATTCTTACACGAACATATTCATTACGTAAATGATTTGCAATCCCACATGAAGATATGTAATGGCTAAATGAAGATATGTAATAGATATGTGAATTGGATAAGCACGATGATGACACTTGCACCATTCCATTTGGGATGCTTCAACATATATGTAATATTTGTATAGTTGCATGACAAATTATCTTATGTTGTGTGCATGTTATAATAACATAAATAATGGTATTTTATAGCTCATTTAAAATTATAAGGAGCATATGGGGATTACGAGATGGATAAAGGTGATGAAGAAGTGAATAAGAG
>CATIWR010016184.1:0-11789 GCA_949677035.1 Omphalea diandra | reverse complement strand
TATATATATATATATATATATATATATATATATATATATGCAACCATTTGAATCTTATTATTTTATACGACAGTTATTTGAGGATGAGGAATGATTTGTTTGAAAGTTAGGAGATATATTTTCAAACATAATCTATAATTTGACTTATTATCATAGTTTTTTTTTTAAAAAAAATTGTAATAGTTTTTTTATCAGTTGCGACAATTTTACAACACAACTATAACAATTCTCATATTAATATCAACTGTTAAAATTACAATAATCCTAACATTATTGAAACTATTCAATATATATTCTAAGAGATAGCATACTTTTATTAATCAATCATAATTCAAATGTATTTCATTGTTACTTAGTCATAATAAAAAAATGACTATACTCTATTAATTTTTTCTTTAATAAACTTCCTAATATCAATACAAAAGGAAGATTTTTTTCCAATTCCATGAGAGACAATCACGATTGAAGGAAGATATGATAACTTGAGATGGCAAATAGCTCCAAGAAGTAGACTAATAGTTT
Organism: Omphalea diandra; assembly: GCA_949677035.1. NCBI lineage: Eukaryota > Viridiplantae > Streptophyta > Magnoliopsida > Malpighiales > Euphorbiaceae > Omphalea > Omphalea diandra. The sequence goes on along the minus strand of CATIWR010016184.1, from coordinate 11,267 downwards.
CATCAACACCTATTATCTGAGGATGAAATCCAAAGCATATTTATGTATTCGAAATTAAGAAAAAGAAAAAGATGATGTTTGAGAAATAAGAAAAATGAAGTCTTATAATAATTATCAACATCTATTGAATATCACTGACAAATAAAATTCTACGTGATTTAAGAAGTTCTTAAAACTATAGTTAATTCATTCTTCATTTTATATTTAAATCATTGTCAATAATTTCACTTCTTGAAAGATAAAGTCCATGTCAAACCCAATAATAGAGAGAAAGCAATCAAAGCCAAAAATCAACCCCAATGATAAAAATAAAAAAAGCTGCCATACATATAGAAAGGGAAAAAATAAGTGACGTGTTGGAATTTTTTATGTGGGCTAATATTAATTATGGGTTGGTTTTAATTATTTATAAAACAGACTAAATAATATAGTTTATTGATTTGGGGTAAGTTCAATTAAAATGTGATCAATTGAGTTATGGGCTTGTGACACCTTTTGTGGGTCGATATGGAAGACGGTCAATGTAGACCTATTTTAATATGGACCTGTGATGGGTGGGCCTGTTAAAATTTATTATAAATACGCTAAGTCTTCCTCTCTTTGATCTTCTCAAAGACGATTACAATGGGCGTAGCAATTAGGGTTTTCGTTATAAAGGCAGGAGAGGGAATCTAGCCTATTTATAATAAATTTTAACAGGTTCACTCATCACATGTCCATGTTAAAATAGGTTTACACTGATCGTCTTCCACATCGGACCACAAAAGGTGTCACAAGCTCATAACTCAATTGATCACATTTTAATTGGGTTTATTCCAAATCAATAAACTATATTATTCAGTCTGTTTTATAAATAATTAAAACCAACCCACAATTAATATTAGCCCACATAAAAAATTTCAACATTCTCCCACTTGGGCAATATTAATTATAGTGTTTTCATGTTTTATGAAAGAAAACATTTTTGAAAACGACTCTCGAACTGAATATTTTAAACTCAAGTGTGGTCACACAATTTTTAGAAAACATATAGTTTATTGATAAAGTGATACCTCAAACACAATCTTGTCCACATTAAATTATCAATATCGGATTATGGCAGTAGTTATGTCCCTTATTGACATAGTACTAATCCACAGTCACAAATATTAACAACTTAACTGACCTGGATTCCGATATGGTAGTGTGACAAGAAAATAACGCCCACATGTGATCAATACACTATTTTCTTCACTATTTTCTTGTCAGTCCTCCAAATATTTCTCTTTCACACATGCTCTAACGAGCAAGAGAAATTTATAAGGCTTCACAATAAGGTTGTTATTTCCATTTGGAAATACAATCACAATGTCTTAGCCTTTGTTTCCAGAAACACAATAAGAAACCAGCTCTGCTTAAGATAATCACACCAGTCTTAAGCATATTAACCACAATTCATAGCATGCTATATATATAAAATGTGCACATACGCAAAATAAACAACTATAAAATACTCAACTCATATAAATGAATATGAATAAGCTATGCAGCAAGATCATTTAACTTAGATGTTCAATTACAAGCACAAAGCTTCCACTAACCAAACACATCAAAAGACTCCACAACACCCATATCACAAATGTGTTTCTTAAAAACTATGGGTCTGAGTCCTTTGGTTAGAGGATCAGCTAACATTAAATCAATACTAAAATACTGAATCTCAAAGTCTCCTTTCTTTACAAAGTCTCTGATTGTAAGATATTTGATCTCCATATGCTTAGAACCACTCGAACTTTTATTGTTCTTAGAGAAAAACACAGCAGCATTATTATCACAATAGATACGAAGTGGCCAAGCAATAGAATCAACCACAAGCAACCCAGAAATAAATTTCTTTAACCATATAGCTTGTGTATTAGCACCATAACATGCAACAAACTCAACTTGCATAGTAGAATATGTTGTAAGTGTTTGTTTAACACTTTTCCCTGAAACAGCACAGCCAGCGAGCATAAAAATATAACCTGAAGTAGATTTCATATCGTCTTAACAGCTTGTAAAATTAGAGTTTGAATACCCCACCACTTCAAGATCATCCACAAGCTTATAAACCAACATATAATCATTTGTCTTTTGCAAGTATCTCATTACCTTTTTAACAGCTACCCAATGATCCCAACCAGGATTAGAAAGATATCGACTAAGAACACCAACAACATATGCAATATCTGGTCTTGTACACACGTGGGCGTACATCAAGCTGTCAATTGCACTTGCATAAGGATTATTATCTATGGTCTATTTCTTTATATCACTTTTAGGGCATTGCTCCTTATTAAATTTATCTTCTTTCACTATAGGAGTATCACCACCTTTGCAAGATTACATATTGAATCTACTGAGCACACTATCAATATAAGCCCTTTGAAAAAGACCCAATAAATGACGAGACATATCACAACGAATCTCAATACCCAAGACAAAAGATGACTCTCCAAGATCTGTCATATCAAAAGTCCTAGAGAGTAACTGATTAGTTTCACAAATCATCCTCATGTCATTACTAGCCAATAAAATATCATCAACATAAAGAACAAGAAATATAAATTTACTCCCACTAATCTTATGATAAATGCACTGATCAATCTTGTTCTCTGTGAAACCAAGTGAAGTAACTATTTCATCAAATTTGAGATACCATTGACGCAAATCTTGTTTGAGACCATAAATAGATTTCTTTAGTTTACAAACTAAGTGTTCTTTACCACTTTCTTTAAAACCCTCCGGTTGCACTATATAAACTTCCTCACCCAAATCGCCATTTAAGAATGTCATCTTGACATTCATTTGATGCAATTCTAAATCAAAATAAGCAACCAAAGCCATAATTATTCTAAAGGAATCTTTAGAAGAAATAGGGAAAAAAGTCTCATTATATTCAACACCTTCACGCTGTGTAAATCTCTTAGCAACCAATCTAGCTTTAAACTTCTCAACCTTTCCTTTAGAATCCTTCTTGGTTTTGTATACCCATTTGCAACCTATGAATTTATTATTAGAAGGAAGTTTCACTAGTTCTCAAACTCTGTTATGACTCATTGATGCCATCTCCAAAACTAGACAAAATTCATATTTCAATGTCAAGCTGATATATTTAAGACCCTTAAGTTTAGTGTAAAGGTGAATCATATTTAGAATATAATCCCTTACATTCTCATTATGGTTGTATTTCATACTCGCTAACTGACTAGTAAGGGTCACAGCCTCAACATATAAAGTATCTATTTTATACAGCAACAATAAAGACTTTGGCGGTAATATCAGTGGGCAAATACTCCTAAAATATTCAGAAATAGTTTTTCTCATAGCCATAAGACTAAAAACGATTAGATCTCTTCCACTTGACATGTAATTCATTTTTTCTTCAATATTACTCTCACAAATGGGTTTAGTAGGCTCATCTTCATAAATAGTATAATCAATCTTACTCATTCCAAGACAAACAAAATATCATATTTTCACCTTTTAAAGTTTGTGCTAGTTAAAAGTTCAACAGTTGCAGTACTATTATTGAAACTAAAGGAGATTGATTGCACAAAACAAGAGCATGTATTAGAATTGGGCTATATACAAAAAACAAATTTATAATTTACTCAATCTAGAAAATTCTAGCGTCACTACATATTCCCCTTTGGGCAGAACATGCACATGCAATAGAATTTCTAGTTATGAAGCTTACAATCAAGTTCATACTAATTTCGAGAAATCTATCCCCTTTGGGCCTATAGACTCTCTAAACTAATGTAACTCTAAGCACAAATAACTTCATCTCAACAAGCCCTCCCAAAATCAATGCATCTAATAACCCCCCCTTTGGGCAGGTTATTATATACATTAATTTGAAATTTTCTCTTTATCTAAACAAACCCTCCCAAAATTAATGCATCTAATAACCCCTTTTGGGCAGGTTATCATATACATTAATTTGGAATTTTCATTTCAATTTCAACAAGCTCTCCCAAAATTAATGCATCTAATAATCCCCTTTGGACAAGTTATTAAATATATTGATTTGGAATTATCTCTTCGCAAAAATTAAAAACAACTCTACGAATTTCAATAGATGTTCCACTTTGGCGGTAACACTCATATCAACCCATAAAATTATTTTTAATTAGAGATTTATAATAGCCCAATTAAAATACATACTGAACACAAATATATATATATATATATTTCCAAAAATACACAAGGTATCAAACTCAATATACCTTAATTTTAAACACAATTATTTTCTCATATATGTGCAAAATAAATATTTATAATTTATTTATTTAATTTTATCACAAGGTCAATGTCACTAAATAATAAATAGACAATCAATTATATATATATAAACGGAAGACCTAACTTCCGTTTTCAACCGTTCTGACATATTATTCAAGCGGTTTAATTTCAACATTTGTAAATATGACTCAAAACAATTTGAGATTTAACGCGGAAATAGTTACGCAATTTGTTTCCGTTTATGTATTGATTTGGTGTTCTAAATATTATGTGTTAGATCCTGAATCAAATATCTTATTACAACATGGCCATATCAATCCTTCCTAGTTGGTTTATTTTCCAAATTAAGCTCTCTTTTTGTGTATAAAACAACTCCTGCACCAAAATAGAGAGAAAACCTTTATATTCTATGCGTATATTAAAGTCAAAATTTACACCCTTTAATTTCAAAGGCCGTAAATGCAAGTCAATTCGAGCAAAATGAATTTTATAAACTACGTCATATAAATAATTCAGACATTGATAGATATTTCAAAAAAAAAAAAAAAAACTTATAAAGGTTGCATTATCCCATCCTTGAAATAAGTTACCAACTGCAGCAACAACAACAAGAAGCGTAACTCCACTCATCTTTATAGGAAACTAAGAATTCAATTTTCAATTGACTTAGAATTGATAATCACTAACCAAATAGTCTGAAAGAAGTAATCCAAGAATGGTTCACGGCCATATTATTTTACAATAATGCACCGTCTGCTTGAGAAAGAAATGGCTTCAGTTAAATAAAGGCATCCATTGTATTTTTAAAAAGGGGATGACAATTCAAAAGCGAACATGGAATCTCATGTATAAAAAAGAAGGAATTGACCTAAAACTAAATAGTGAATACAAAACAAATAGGAAAAAGGAAAAAAAAAAAATATATATATATATATATATATATATATATATATATATATATATATATATATATATATATATATATATAACAGGTAGACTCTTAATATAATAAGGAAAATAAGACAATGAAATAATAGCTAAGGTGACGTCAATACACTGGAGCAATATGCTTCTTTTAAAAATATATATATACAGGATCTATTTAAAATGAATAAATGAATGAAAAATTGTATAAATAAAGTGAAGAACATTTATATCCAAAAAATAGTTACAGGCAGTCTAGTATAATTATTAGGAAAGAAATACAAAAATAATATGATTTTTTAATAATTTGATAAATATTTTTCTTTACCGATAAAGAAAATAAGTATATTAGTGAAAATGTTTTTTTACGAATTATGTGTAAAATAATTTAAAAATTTTAAACAATGTTCAACTACAATTGTAACTACCTAACAGCGAATGGGTGCCTCCTCCTAAAAGATGGATGAAAATTAACATTGATGCAACCATAAATGGAAAGAAAGAAAAAGGAGCTATTATTAGCATGGTTGCTAGGAACCATAAAGGGAAGTTTTTGGAGTATACAAGTCAAAGAAAATTAATGTATGTTTCAGTGCATTAGTACTTAAAGCGTTAGGACTCTAGGAAGCCATTTTATTGCCAAGAAAATTAATGTATGTTTCGAAGAATTTACATTTGAAGGTGATGCCAAGACAGTCCTTGATGCAGCTAAAGCTAACACTGATTTGAGTATGTTATTTAAGATAACTTCTCTTTAGCCAAATTCTCAATTCTATCAAGTTTATTAAGTTGCCAAGGTTAAGTTTAAGGCAGTGGTTTGAAAAATTTGACTGGAATATTAAATTTGTCTGATTAGAAGTTAAAAAAGAAAAAAAAAAATTAAATTAATTAAAACTACTTAAAATTAAAAATTTTGAATTGACTTGATTTAGATACAATTGAATTTTTTTGATTTAAATTTTATAAAAATATATATATAATTTTAATTTTTGATTATTTTTATTAAATTTTAAATATCTAAAATATTAATATAATGTAATTAATTATTTTTAAAAAATAATTTTTTATTCATATATTACTTTATGTAAATATATTTTTATGATTAAATTAAACTAATTGAATTTACAAAATCATAAATTAGTTATCAAATGAATTCGGCAAATGGCTTAATTTCAAGTAATTCAAATTCTAATTAAGTAAACAAATCAGTATGGAACACTCATATAAATATTAAATGAGTCATAAATGGGTAAAATAATTTTTTTTAATCACTCTATTTATTTTGACTCAATCCATACTCACTCTAACCCACTCATTTACCACATTTAATAATTATTATCCCTGAACCCACATTTAACTCTCTGAATTTTTTTTTACAAATACAGAAAATGAATTAAAAAAAATATAATTAAATAAAAATATGAAAAGTAAACATTCAAATGTATAAATTCTGTATTTAATTTTTAAAAAATACAATTAAAACCTACTTTAGAAGCGATAAGACTATATTCATTGCTTCTCATATCATGTATGATTGTCTTAAAAAAAGATAACAGCTGTTTTGTAACATTTTTATTCCACCTACTAATAAAATATTATATTCTTATTCGAATTATTACTAAATGGGCATACTTTCCAGAGAATAAGTTTTAAAATTAGGCGAAATTGAAAAACAAATTATATTGCCTGGACAAACTTTCGAAAAGATAAAAGGGTTTGTAATTCTTGTCACTAGGCCAATGCTAACCACTTATACAACCCGAAGGACATCATATGCAAGTTTATGGTGCTAGAAGTCAAAAGAAAATATCCATTACTAGTGATGCAAAGTTTAGCGAAATTCATTTACCTATTCATATCCATCTTTTAAAAATGGATATAAGTGATAAATAGATTAATTATATTTTTAATAATATTAAATGAATTATAATTCACTTAAATTTATTAATATATGAATAAATATATGTTAGATAAGAGTATCTATTTATTTAATATTTTTTTCTTATTCTAACTTTTAATAATTTGTATGTAGTTTTATAAAGTGAAAACAAACAAATACATCACCAAAATAAATATTATATCATTAGTTATTTAAGTGATACAAAAAATTAATTTTATTAATAAAGTTTATTTATCCTAATAAAAAAATTATTTAATAAAAATAAGAGCAGAATTTCATACTTAAATAATTTCCATATAATATAAAAATTCTATATATTTTTTATTTTAATATATAATTTTACATAATGTTATAATAGATGAGTAATTTATATTTAATATGAAAAATTTTATACATTATTTATTTTAATATATAATTTTTGTTCAATATATATAATTCTTAACATAAAAAATTATATATAAATATTAATCAAAAGCTATGTAATAAGGTCCTGTAAGTATAATGTCAGTCTTTGAAACACCGTAAAAATCACTCTTTTTCATATATACTACTAAAATATGTTTAGAGTCAGTTTTGATATTAATGAAGACAGTACTGTCTACCCAAATAATTTTAAGAGACCAGAGCATGTGCGCAAATTGTAACCTGGATCAGTGTCTAAGATGGTCTGTGGTCCTATATATTAATGCGCCTTTTTTTTTTTCGTGGTTTGTTTAGTTTTTTAAACCACACATGTAGGGCTTTAATTTAGAAATAACGACCTTATTGATTTTCTGGCAACAGAATATACAATTTAAGTTTTTCAGTTGTAATTTTTTTATTTTGAAAATTTTCTTTTTAGATTTGTGTTTCACCTACAATTTTTTTGTTCTCAAATTTTTATTTTTAACTGCGATTTTATTGAGAATAAAAATAAAAAATCATTATATTTTTGCTCAAGATATTTTCTTTATTGGAAAATTTAGAATTTGGTATTAGTAATTATTTTTTCAGAATATATACTGATATAACTTTTTATTTTAGTTTTGCTGATATAATTTTTTATTTGTGTTTCTTGCTTGTCTTTTTTGTTTGTATATTGAAAGATATTGCATTTTTTTATTCATATCCGTGAAAAAGTATTTTAGTAGTTATATAAGTATTAATAGATAATAATATGGAAATAGTGATTTACATATGATCTCAATTCCAAAAGTTGATAATAGATACATTATTATTGAATTGTAACTATATTGAAATTTCATTTCAATTTCAATATACATATATTTAAATACTAATGAATCTTTTTTCAATATTAATGTACCTACATGTTTGGTATATTTGTTTTGAATTATATGTATATTATTATTGGACTGTAAGTACATTAAAATTTCATTTTAATTTCAATGTACATATAGTTAAATATTTAACTTAAGAGTAACGTAGATATACTCGTTTATGAATGTATATGAACACAAAAAATAAAAATCAAAATAAAATAGTTATTTTATCAGTACAATAAAAACTATTTTACTTAATGCAACTATCAATATTAGATATGAATAATTTAGAAAAAATATTTTTTTCTAGTTTAAAATACTAGTATCACTGAAATTCTTAAAAAATGTAATGAGAAAGAAATATAAAGATAATACATAAGAGATGCAATGAAAGTCAAAGAGGTGAGAAAGTCGAAAGAAAATAATAAATTAATGAAACATGAAATTGTAGCTGAAAGCAAGAAAATTTGAAAGAAATGCAAAGTAGTTATAAAATCGTGAATAAAAGAAAACCAAATGTGCAATATTTATTTTATTTTTTTAGCATATATTCTCTCACGTGTGAAGATTATAATTTCTTTTAATGAATCAGCGTATTTTGAAAATAAGTTCATGGTATAATATGGAACTGGTCCAAGATATAACAATTGGAGCAGTTGTTGATCTCAAGATTTTGAATAATTTATAGTTAATTAAATTTTGTAATTCGATACATGGGATCCGCCCCAAGCTACAGAACCATAATTTCATTTCTGATGTATAGATGATGAATGGGCCACAGTTTCATTTCGCAGTATTGCAACAACGTCCAATCTCAACAGTCATCAATATAAAGCCAACCCCTCACACGGATCGCCGTTCCATCCAACGGCTACCATAAAACACATCAAATACTTAAGTAATAAAAAGGTGAAAACGGTAATTTAAATTTAAATCAAATCAAAGACATGGAGAAAATCGGTGATAATATTTATTATATAATATAATTATGAAAATTAATAATTATTAAAAATTTACTCTTTCCATTTTTTCATCTGATATTAAAGTCATAAAATAATTCTATACTAATTAAATAATTTTAGTTATAAAAATAATAGATATTTTTATTATTTTATTAGTTTTGCTCCCAAAAAATAAAGAAATGATTAAAAATAATTAATATTCTTAAATTTTTAAATGATAAATAAAATTTTAAAAAATAAAAAATATATTTAATTAAATTAAAATATTTAGTTTAAAACAATTTAAATTTGAATTAAATAAATAGGTGAATAAGAATTAAATGGAATTAAGTAAATATATGCACCCATATAAATATTAAATAGATTATAAAAGAGTAAAAGAGTTATTTATCACCTATCCATTTTAACTTTATTCATATCCACCCTAATCTATCCATTTACCCCCGCATTGTTTTTTTCTTATTGAGAATGTAGACCATCCAATTCTTTAGATGATGCAAAATTAGGCAAAACATATTTCAGGGAAGCAGGCTGGCAGCCAAGGCATAACCATGATCTAGAATCTTAATCTAAGGGCAATATTACCAGAAACAAAAGACAATAATACTAAACTATAAATCATGCATAAAGATGGAAACCTAGGTGCTAAAATAACTGATTAGCAATTGAATTAAACATTTCTCATTACTCTAACACTCAATAAACAATCATGGCAACAGAAACTAAATGAATTATTTTAAGCAATAATTAGATGAGGGTGCACAAGTAGTCCGATCAATATGACAATATGACTTCAGTTTTTTTTAATGCAAAACAACACAATCTTCCTTATTCATAAACCTACTCTCAAATGTGAATCATGTGATTTTGGATACAAATCCACTATGTTGGGACTTAATAGATCCAGTTGTGAATTAAACCCACCATCTAAGAGTGCTTAATGTTTATCATTTTACCATATACTCTGCGAATCATTTTTCTCTAGTCTCAACTACTGAGCAGACCCTGATACAATCATCAATATTTTTAAAATCGAGCTGGTTAGTAAACCATTCAATTAACTAGTTCACGGTTCAACCGATTTGATCTATTTGATTAATTTGGTTCAATTAGTTTAGTAATAAATAAAATTCAAAAATACTGTTAAAAATATGAAAAATATATAAATATAATTATATTAATTAAAAACAAAAAAATAATACTAAAAACTGATTTGGATCAAATCAAACCAGATACTAATTTAATTTTCAATTTTTCCTATTCAACCAACTAATTTGGTCCGATTTTCAAAATATTGACAATCACACACTTTTAGCAAAAAGCTAAAGACAGAGTTAGTTATTTACCAAAGTGAAAGAAGAGTTAGTTATTTACCAAAGTGAAAGAAGAGTCTTATAGAAAGTAAATTGCAAAAGTTACATGAATGCTCCGATGGAGCCAAAAAATATATCCAATGGGATCACACTTATTATAACATCCTCAACTCAAATCATATACATTTTAAATTACGTAATATTTAAATATATGCATTTGATAAATAAACATTTAGGCATGTGAATTTGGAGAAAAAAAAACAACAATGACACTTGCACTGTTGTAATTAGGATACTTGAAAAAAAATATGTAATGTTTGTATAGTTGCATGGTAAATTGTTTTATGTTGTGTGCATGTTATAGCATCATAAATAATGGTGTTATAGAGCTTAATTAAGAGTATAAGGAGCATTTAGGAATTAAAAGATGGATGAAGGTGTTTAAAGAGTGAAGAAGAGGGACTAAAAGAGGAAAATGAACTTTTAACCAATAGGAAATGAAACCCAATTATATTATCTGCTATAATATGACAATTAAGGTCAGATTTTGGGGGCAAAACGTGGGTTATACCAGAAACAAAGAGAGAGCAAAGGAAGAAGAAAGAAAGGAAGAGGAAGAAGAAGAAGAAGAAGAAGAAGAAGA
>CATIWR010016179.1:0-27692 GCA_949677035.1 Omphalea diandra | reverse complement strand
TATATATATATATATATATATATATATATAATCATAAAATTAATTTTCATATCATATACAAAATTTTCATATACATATAACATGATTATATTTCAAACTTATAAATATAATATAACATAAAATAATAATAATAACATGTATTTAAATAAATTTAAAACATGTATGTATGTATTCAAAACACTTTTTAATAAAAATTACTCTTATATCATTTAAATACTCAAATTAAATATAAAATTCAAATGAATTACGAATAAATATATTTTGGCAACTCAAATATTTATAAATCTAGAAAAAATATAAATTATAAATTTGAAACTATTGCAATAAAATAAATAATTACATGTCAATCAATAACAATTAGTTAAAGGCTTAATCACTCAAAAATTAGAATATTTTCACAAAATTTTAATTGTAATAAAAACTTCTAATTGAGTTAGTTATATCTAAATGTGGTTGTAGTAGTTTCAATACTTAAAGTCAAAATCAAAATTTAATAAATTTTATATTTATACTAAATTAGGAATTATACTTTTTTTATTATTTCACTCAATTTTAAAATTAATTTCAGAACAGAATTAGTATAATATTTTAATTTTTAGTTAAATTTAAGATAATTTCCATGAAAATAAAAAAGATTATTTGCATTTTATAATAAATTATTATTTTATTGAATGAAACAATGTAAGTTTTATATTTATCAGATTCTATAATATACAATTGGCTTTTTATATGTTCATTTGCAATGTTTCTTTTAAAGGTTTGGAATAAATTTTTATTACTTAAAACTATTAAAATTAATGTTTTTTATAAAATTTTTAAGGATCAGATAGAAAAATTTTAGAGATTAGAATATTAATAAGTTTAATTATGAATTTATTTTTATCATGTAAAATACAAAAATAAACCTATTTTTATATTGTTAAGAAAATTTGATTAAATTAGTTTAAGAATATTATTTTAGTTAAGATGTAAATTAATTTTAGATTTGACTGAAATAATTAAAAAAATATAAAAGGTAATTTAGTATAAATATATGAGGGTTTGAAAGTTGATGCTTTTTATTAATATGAAAGATAATGTTACCAAAAGTTTATATAAGGTAAGGTTTACAATAAAAGATCAACAATGATATTGATACAAACTGATTTGTACAAAGATGAATATAAATAATTATGGTTAAAGATAATGAACATTGTTCGATAAGGATAATATCTCTTAACACCACCCTTCAAGCTGATGACGGATTGGAATTCTTCAAACATTGTTTGACCAAGAAGTTTAGTTAAGATATCAGCTACTTAATCATCTGTTGATACGAATTTCACCTGTATGTTCCCAAGCTAAAGTTGTTCTCTAACAAAATGATAATCTAATTCAATATGATTAGGGCAAGCATGGAAAATAGGATTAGCACATAATAAAGTGCTCAAATAGTGTCACACCACAAAGTTGTTGGATCATTGGAAAGATAGCACAATCCACTTAATAAAGATTGTAACCACATGATTTAGGTTGTTGCATTGGCTAATGACTTGTTTTCACTCTGAGTAGAGGATCAAGCAATAGTAGGTTATTTCTTTGCTAGCCAAGGAATCATATTCTACCGTAAATATATAACATAGCCATTAGTTGAACATGAATCATTAAGACTACCTCCCCAATAACTGTTCAAAAAGCATTACATATTGAAGGATGCTTGCCTGGCAAAGAAAAGACTAAAACCCTTTACGTGTTGAAGGTATCATATCACCCTTTTGATAGCCTACCAATGCTCTGTAGTGCGACAATGCATATAATGATATAGTTTATTAACACTAAGGGCAATATCTAGCCTCGTTAACATGACATATTGCAGGTCTCTAACTAACTATCGATATACTTCTACATTATCAAAAGTTGCCCTAGATGTTTTTATCAATGGTGGAGAGGTTGCCATAGGTGTGAAGCATAACTTGTAACTGACCATGTTATATTTTTGAAGCAACTCAAAAATATAGTTTTATTGTTGCAAAAGAAGACCAATTAGCAAGAACTTGGCATCCAAACCTAATAAATAATGCAATTGTCCTAAGTCTTGCAATGGAAATTCACGTTTTAGTTTTAACAAAAAAGTAGTGGTCAAAGTGGAAGAGGTCCCAGTAACTAGAATATCATCAACATATACCAAAACCAAGAGTTTCGATTTACTTTAGGCTAGATAACTAGAAATGAATCCTTCGGAAACCAAAAATCAGACAAGCATTGAAACTAAGCACATGGAGCTTGCTTAAGGCCATATATCAATTTTATAGCTGACATACATAATTAGGATGTGCCTGAGCAATAAAGCCTGATAGTTGTTCCTTGTATATTTCATTGTCTAAAAAACCAGGTAGAAAAGCATTAGAGATGTCAAATTGTTTGATATCCCAATTAGCCAATGCAAGAACGATTCTAATGGTTATGGATTTTACAATAGGACTGAAGGTTTCCTTATAATCAACACCATTGTCTTGCGTAAGTCCTTTGGAAACTAATTGTGCCTTAAATCATTCCACATTCCCATCTACCTTTCTTTTAATTCGAAAAATCCATCTATTACCAACAACATTTTTATTTGAAGGTCTTAGAACCAAAGTCCATATGTGGTTGGCAAGAAGTGCATTTATCTTCTTCGATATTGCTTGCCTCCGTTTGACATAAGGTTGAGCTAGTTTATAATTAAGAGGTTTATATGAAGGTAATTAGGTTTTATTGTGATGGTTGACATGCGAGCTTGATGTTGGTTCATTATGGTGCATCTTAAATTCATGGGATGAGTGCGTTGGCCATTTGGTTGTGAGGTTGGAGTAGTCTTTGAGGTCAAGTAAACAATTAGATTGAAAGGTTATGGTCAGGTAGAACTATTAGGTAAGACAAGTATCATAGGTGACTCGGGTTGTGGTGGAGAATTTGAATTATGAGAAGGCACTGGTGAGGTAGAGTTTGTAGTGGGTGAGGAGTGTGTAGTTAGTGTATAATTAATAGTGTTAGGAGAAAGAGTTGTTCCTGAAGTTACAAGGTCCGAGTAAAATGAGTGCCTAATCAAATGAAGCCACCGAGAGTTTACTAGACAGACTGAAGCTGCATGAGAAACATGAGTTTTGTAGGAAAATAATATTTCATTAAATTTAGCATAATCCTCATAAATATTCTATTAATTCTCTAAAATACCCTTAAAAATTTCATAATCCTTAATAATTATATTAATTCTAATTGATTTCTCTAATTAAAATAAACTCTATTAATTCTCATAATTTAATATAATCACCATTAAATCACAATTATTCCATCCATAAACTAATTAGTATCATCATATATCTTCATAGTTTATTCTTAAGCCATTAAACCTCTAATAAACATTAATTTCATAATTTTAAATCCAAATTATAACTGTTGAAAAATCAATAAAAATTCATGCATTCTCACTAGAGCATCTATAATTTGCAAGAATTACACCAACATGATTAGGGTGAAAAAGAGCACGTTATATCTCGATTTGCCCTTAAACCTTGCCAAGCCACCACCACGAAGGTTGAAGTTCATCGCCAACAATTGTTGGAAAAACAACCAAAGCTATTTAGTAGATTGTCTTCCTAAGAGCTCATAGGAACTTACGACATCATCATATGAGCTACTGTTTTCTTGAAATCTCAAAAAACTAAGATTTGATCGAAACTTTGACCGATCGTTGTGCTGTCGTCCAACCTCTATTCTTGACAAATCAAATGTTGATGGAAACCTATTGAGGAGAGCTTTCTATATCAATTGAAATCACTTAATTTGGAGCTACGGTTGAAGAGTTATAGCCATTTGAAAATTGTGTCCCTGCTCACTGGAATTCCACCATTTTCTATTATTTTTGTTGCCCATTTTTGGTGGTGCTCAGGTTTAGAGGTGGTTGCTGGTCACCAAGGATGAAACCAAAATTATTATATTATTGGGGCAACAATAAACTATTAATATTATAAAAGTAAAAATTTATAACTTTTCCATTCAAAATTGTAACAGAAAAATAGTTGAAAATAAAAATTCATTGATAAAATAGAAAATAAGTCTAACTTAATAAAAATATTAAAAATATAAACTATCTATCAACGTCAATAAAGAAAATTTGCATATCATTTTTTCATATCATAAAATTCATCTATTATAGAATCTGTACTAAATGTTTTTGCAATTTCCTTCTCTATATATGTGACCAAGTAATCTGCAAGATAATCATCTTTTATTTTGTTTTAGAGTCCTGTCTTCACAACATTCATAGCTAAAAATGAGTGCTCAGTTGTTACAGTAGAAACAGGAAGAGTCAAAATGAGTCAAATCAACCTTTCATTCAAAGGATAAACTGTAGCTTTTTTATGTTCACTAATCCTTGGCATAATTCATAAATAGTAGGCAAATTCTTGAATTCAGCTTGTTGAGGAACATTAAAGTCATAATGTTGCAACTAAATAATCAAATGCAGCGTTTCTTGTTTTATGAAATCTTCAAGATAAAATTTATCTACAAGTTTGCCAATATTATCCACATTGAACAACTTATACTTATCCTTTGAATTTAAAGTAGCATCAAGAACAAGTAATTTCATTGCATTATCATTGAATCTATCATTCAACTTTTACAATTGTGTATCAATTAAACCTATGTACAAGTCATATTGATAATGGTGACCAATGGAAATATTAATGTCCTTAAAATGAGATCTACCTCGACGAATGGAAAAAGAAGCACTCATATCAGGAGTGTAAACTTCATGCTTCTCACAAAATGACTTCACTTTCCCAATAAAATCTTCCCATCCAGTCTCCCTCATATTCTGAATTAATCTTTTCGTGGTAGAAACTAAATCAAGTGCATTTGAAATATCTTGAGCCTTCCTTTGCAAAGCTTGACAAAGATCATTAAAGAGTAATAATATATCCCTCATGAGATGTAAAACAAACACAAAATCAAAAGATGTCATATAACTCATAGCAACATCTACATCTCCACGTTGAGAATAATTTCTATCTTTAATGATATTTTCAAAAACAGTGCAAGTTGCATCATAATGTCAATCAAACTATAGATATATCACAAATGAGAGCCCTACCTAGTATCTCCAACACTTTGAAGATTATCCATTTGATTTTTACCAGTTCCAGTCTGTACCTCTTCAATTTCAATCATTTTTGCAATATTTACAGCTTAAACGCCCCTTAGCTCGTCTTTTCTTTTAAAAGAGGAACTAACAATAGTAATGATAAAAGACAATTGATTGAAGAAATTATGAACTTCATTTACCTCTCTAGATGTTGTAACCAATGCTAATTGAAGACTATAAGTAAGACAATGAATATAATATGCATATGGACAATCTGTTAAGAATAAGGCTTGTAATCCATTCCATTCCCAACGCATATTACTTGCACCATCATAACCTTGACTCTGCATATTATAGATGCTCAAATTATGATAAGAAAGAACAACAAATATATTATTTTTCAAAGTCATAGCTAAAGTATCAAGAACATGAACAATGCAAAGAAACGCTCTTACACACAACCATTTTTATCTACAAATCTTAACACAATGGATATATGTTCTCTTTTCGATAGATCTCAAGATTCATCAACAATGATACAAAATTTAGCTTCACCAGTTTCCTCATAAATTGCATGATGTACTTTCCTTGTAAAATACACAATATCTTTTTTTGAAAATCACTAGATATGTACTTTGCATATTTTTAGAGCATTCTCGAAAACAACTCTATCAACATTCTTATTATATAGTGCCAAAAGTTTTACCAGTTCATGACATTCACCTCAATTTTTTGACATTTCTTCTTTATCATCACTTCTTAAGGCATAAACTTGAAAAGTGAGCCATCGTACTACATCTATTAAGGCCTTTATTCATAATTAATTATTTACTTCATTTTGAGAAGATTGTTTGGAGAATAATTATCAATATGATGAGACTAAGCCATCAAATCATCATAAGATTTTACAATATTATGATGAGGTGAATTAAGAGAAGTACCAATATGGCCTAAAAAGGACAATTTTTTTTTCATCATTTACTTTCTTCCAGTTTCTAAATCCCTTCGTAATAAAAACATTCAAACCAAAATGATCATTAGGCTTATTAAAAATATAACATGGAAGACAAAAAATTCAACATCCTTCTCAGGTGAGTACTCTAACCAAGTTGAAAAGTTATAGTACCAAGAAGCATGAAAATATTGAGGATGGTTTTTTGGACCAGATTGAGGATGGTTTTTTGGACCAGATAATGGATACTAGGGAAGAATAGGTTAATATGGTCCAAGCATAATATAGGTTTGTTGAGTTTCATCATGTTTGTTAATTGGATACTCCCTTATAGAACATCTTAATCTCAAATCTCTCTCTAAAAGTGAAACATGAATTTCACTTTGTTCTAATCTTGGAATTGTGCTTGGTGGTTCTTCAAGAATAGTAATATTAGAAAGTAATGCATCATCACTTTCTAAATTATGACTACTTGTCCTTTTAAAGTATGAGTCAATCTTACAAGTTTTTCCCATAGCAATCAAAATCCTATTAAAAAAAAAAATTATGTGAGAGAATGTATATTGTAACATGTAAAATATTTTAAATTGCTCTAATAAAAAATCATACTATAATTTATATTACATACAAAGCAAACAAAATCTAACAAAAAAAATAAATGATTTGAGATAATTGAAATTGAAAAAAAAAAAAGAAGAAAAACATATTTTGTTCAATCATGAATGAATCAAATCTAAATAATTTAAATTCTAAAATTATGCCAATAAATAGTACCTTAACTTGGAGATAGTTGTTAAAAAAGAATCAATCAATTAACATGCATAAAATATGCACAAAACAAGAAGCCAAAAAGAAGCAAGAAGACAAACCAGAAAAGGAGAAAGAAAACAAATAAGAGTGTATAGGAGCTAACAATAGAGAGAAGACCAAAAGACTTGTTGAAATTAGGTTTAACAAAAATTATAAAATTACTTTTGGTTATTGAGTTTAAATCAAAGACTTATAAAAATACATCTACTAAAGAGGAGTTAATAATTTTTATTCTTTTTTATTTTTTTGCTTTAGGGAATCAAGGCCACCTTGCCTCCCCTTTAACTTTGTCCTGCCAATCACAAAGGAGGCAACTGGTGGTGGCAAGCAGCGTCCTCTCTCTCTCTCTCTCTCTCATGAATCATCTGGTGCGTTAATGGCCTTGATAGTTTTAGCTTTAAGCCAAAACACAGGTCAGTGTGGTTCTTCCTTTTTTAAAAAAACAAATTATTAGTATAAAGATAATATTATTAATTATTATAATACAATAGTTATAATTCTTGTAATTAAAATGTCCATCAAGCAATAATTAAAATTTTTACAATTAAAATCTCCATATAAAAAATATTTAAACTTTATAAATTTTAAATTTTAATGATCATTATATTAAATTTAACAAAATGCATAAATTAACTTAAATTAAATTAATCCCTTAAATATAAGTATAATAATTTCACTTAAATAGGTTAATATTAATTTATTTAAATTAAATAATAAATGATCCGTAATCAGTTATTTCATAACACAAAATATTTCTCATAAATTATTTAATCTCTTAAAATTAATAAAATCTTCTCACATAATGACTTTCATAAATAATTTAAATCCTTTATAATTAAAGATCATATTATTTTAATAATATCATTACTCAATATTAAATTTATACTTTAATAATTAATTTCATGTCATCAAATTCTAAAATTATTAAATATATTACCACAAACTTGTTAAACTTAGCCCTTAAATATATAATGTTTATCAAACATAGTTATTAAACTTAATTTATAATATATAGTAAAATCTTAATTAAAACAATAATCTCATTAATATAAAATCATTTATCTTTAAAACATTATATACCCATTTTTGGCCCTTAGCACCAAGCAGGGGGGTTGAATTGGTGTATAAAAATTAAAATAGAAAGGTAGAAGAAGATTGAAGGACACACGATTTATAGTGCTTCGGGTTAATCGACTCTACGTCCACTCCTCAATTCTCAGTAATTGGGTATTCCACTAACTATCAATGGTGTTTTCAAGCTCACACCAAACTTTTACACTTGTATTTTCAAACGCTCACATAATAACCTTTACACTTGTGTTTTAGAGGCTCACACAACAACCTTTCTAGAGTGTTTTAACAGGCTAACACTTGAACCTTTACAAATGGTGTTTATGCTCACACCAAACAATCTTTTAAAAGAAAAGAAATGAATGAGTAGCAAAATTGCAAGAGTTTGGGTTACAAATTAATGAATTTTCTTATATTTACATCTATTTGGTGAGGTATTTGTAGCCTTTACCCACCGAAGAGACGTTGCAATAAAACTGGTGCAAAATCTTCAAAGTGTGCTAGATAAATTTTGCATTAAATGCTTGACAGGCTTCATTCGCGGTTGCTACTACTCTTTCGCGGTCGATAAAATTCTGAATTTCCATACGAGAGCCAAAAATTGTGGCAAAAAATCTCGTTTATGTCTAACGGCTAGTACACATGGCAGCTTCTCATTGGTTCTCCAAGAAAATATAGTCGTTGCCTTTCAACTGCTAAATAAAAGTAACGATCATGAATTTCTTTGTGCAGGATGCGACTAAGGACGCGAATTCATCTGCCAGAACTTGCATTTTCCATTTCACAAATGGCGGTCGCTACCAACTCATAGCCTTCACGATTTTTGTCTTTCAACGGTCACCTGGGACACTTCTCATGCTCTAGTTGTGTACTTGCTGCCATCTTAAGTTACTTTGAAATTCACAGTCGTGACTGAGGCATGACACACACTACGAATTCGTCTAGCATTTTTGGACTTCTTCTTTTGAATGAATCACGGTCAAGAATGGCTCCGCCATTTCGCCTGCCTGATTTTTAGCATGTTTTAACACAAGTTGCGGTCGTGAATCCTAGATTACGGCTGTGATTTACATGTTACTTTAGAGTTTAATAACTCTTTTTATCTCTTCTTGAGAGATTTATCTATTTCTGCAAAATCAACACTTATTTGAAATATTAGTGATGATTAATCTCTTTTGTCAAGATCAAAAGAGGTTGTAGACTTAGGATTAACCATCCTAGTCATCCTAGTCCAACAATCTCCCCCTTTTTTATTTTGACAACTTGGATTGATCCAAAGTGAAAAATAAATGTAGAAAAGTAAAATTGAATCATACTTAGATCATGCTTAGCAAAGATTTCTAAGTGCGAAGTTAAGTTGTTTCTTAGTTGCTCCCCCTCAACTTATGCACTCACTCCCCCTTAATTAGTTATCTCTCTTTTGGATAATTTTTCACTTGTATCTTATCTTATCTTATCTCTCCCCCTTTGGCAAGATCAAAAAGGTTATATAAGACGAAATATAATTAAAGTTAAAGTTAAGGCATAAATGATTAAGGAGCATAGGAATAAGTATGAAGCAAAAATATGCAAGGAACAAACATTAATCATAAAGATAAATGTAATTGCTCAAAGATATGTAAGAAAGAACAAACTTTTATAGAAATACCAAATGTGGGATCACAAAGATTGCGATTACAAAAAGTAAACTAAGAAAAGAAAAAGTACACAGAGAAACCTAAAATCTAAAAGATTGGAGAATCACTGTCATATCCAGAAGAGTCATCCCCGTGCTCTTGGAGCCCACCCTCAGCCTCTTCTTCGTCTTCCACAACTTCATCCCCATCTTGTGTATCTACGAAATCCATAAAGTTGGGGAGATGGCAAGGTGGAACTCCAAGTTTCTCTTGGAGATCCACCATATCACTGTGGAGGTAGGAGAGGAATAGAGATCATCTCTTCATCATCCACATTAGCTTATCAAGCTTATTGTTGATGGTGGAGAGGGAAACTTTGGCCTTAGGCTTAGGTGGTGAAGGAGTAGAGGGAGAAATTGCTTCAAGACATAGACGCTTCCACTTAGAAGCTTGCGAGCTCTCCATACATTGTGCCCCAAAAGCGCCAAAATGGTATGCATAAGAATCTAGATGAATTGCCTTGGCGTTGATAAGGTAGGTAAGGTCCAAAAAGTTCTGAGAGGGTAGATACTTCTTGGTGAGTAGTTTCTCAATATCCTCATCAAGGGCTCCCATAAATCGATAGATTACGGTGCTGTGAGAGGGGAGCAGAAATTGACTCTTTGGCTTTGTGCTCATGTGGATAAGTTGATCCACGAGATAGCAGCCGGTTTGCAGCGGTTTGTTCTTCACAAGACAGAAAAGGAATGCAAGATCCTTTTATGAGACCTTCTCGTTCCCATCACCTCTCGCATTGATGGAGAAAGTGATGATGTGATGAAGAATCCACAAAGGCAAAGTCTTTATATGCTTTGCAAGAGAGGATCTTGGGTCATGTCTCGTTTCGATCGAAACTTTTGCCCAAAACTCTGAGTATATAACATCAAGAGCCGAAATAATGAATGGAATGTGCTCACCAATTTGGAGGTTAAAGAGGGAGGACAGTTGCTCGAAGGTGATGAAGTATGGATCCCTAAAAGCGCAAAGGATGAGACCGCATTGCTTGACAGGAGATTTTGCTTTACGGCTCAGCTGAACCGTGTACATGAATTCTTGGACTATCTCTTCGTACCCCGGTTCATCTCTAAAAAATTCATTCCAGCCAAATGAATTCATTCCAGCCAAGGTTGGACAGGAATGCTCTGATTTCATTGTGGATACCAAGTGTTTCAAGTAGAAAGGTGAAGGGTATTTTGTTAGGTAGGATAACTTTGGAGAGGTTCGCCTTATATCTCTCCTTTTCTTCATAGGTCACTCCCTTCATGTAGATAAGGAAAGAGGAGCAGAGGGTTGTGCTATACCCTTGCCTTTCTCTGCTCTAGAAATTCTCTTTAGAGCCATGGCAATAGATAAAAAAGACTTGGGAGATTTGAGAGTGATTTGAGGAAGAGAAGATGTTTGGAGTAGAAGTGAGAAAAACACTATTGAAGGGGGTATATATAGCCCTTGAAGAGGTGTATCAACGACTAAAAATGGCTAAAAAAATATTTATGAAGGGTTGAAAATGGTTGGCCATCAAATCACTTAAATGTGAGGCGATTACTCAAATTCGCATTCGCAAATTATCTAGTCGCGATCGCAAATTCCAGAAAATGTGAGTACTAGACCAATTTTTATCGAAAATACACTCTGTAATGATCAGAATTTTGAAATTAATGATTGAAATTTGCGATGGAAAGATATTTCGTAACTGTGAATTGATATTTGACAGCGGAGTGAAATTGACTTGTAATTCGCGATCGTGAAGAAAGAATAGCTACCGCGAATTATGAGTTAGTAAGGATAAGAATGAATGATTTTGAAAAACTTATGATCCATTAGAAATTAATAATAAAGCCATCCATAACAATCATCAATCAAACATATCACACACACACACATCACAATTAAACATAAGATCAAACAAAAATTTTCACTTGAGGGAGCTTTCATCAAGCATTCCCAATTCTCACTTAATGAAGTTCATCCTTTCTTCATTTAGAGGTTTAGTGAAAATATTTGTAAGTTGGTGATTAGTGTCAATGAATTCTAACACAACATCACCTTTTTACACATGATCTCTAAGAAAGTGATGCCTAATATCTATGTGCTTACTTCTAGAGTGCTGGATGGGATTCATTGAAAGATTAATAGCACTAGAATTGTCACATTTAATAGGAATGTGATCAATTGCTTTGCCAAAGTCCTTCAATTGTTGTTTCATTTAAAAAACTTGGGTACAACAATAACCTGCAGCCACATACTCGGCTTCTGCAGTGAACAACGCAACCGACACTTGCTTCTTACTAAACCAAGAGACTAAATATTCTCTTATAAATTGGCAAGTTCTGGAAGTGCTTTTTTCTATCCAAGAGACTTCCTGCATAATCCACATCTGAATACCCTACTAGGCTAAAGGATGCATTCCTAGGATACCATAGTCTTAAGTGAATAGTTCCATACAAATATTTGAAAATTCTTTTCACAGCATTCAAATGATATTCCTTAGGAGAGGATTGAAACCTAGCACACATGCAAACACTAAACATTATATCCAGACTTGAGGCAGTAAGATAGAGTAGAGATTCGATCATACCTCGATATCTTTTTTCATCTACCATCGTACCCGATTCATCCTTGTCTAGCTAGATGGTACTACTCATTGGAGTTTTTGCTACCTTGCATCCTTCCATGCCAAATTTCTTTAGAATTTCCTTTGTGTATTTAGCTTGGTTGATGAAGATCCCTTCTTTGAGTTGTTTGATTTATAGACCAAGAAAGAATTTGAGCTCTCCCATTATGCTCATTTCAAATTTTCTAGTCATACACTTAGCAAAATCCTCACAAAGAGATTCATTAGTAGCACCAAAGATAATATCATAAACATAGATTTGGACAAAAATGTCATGCTTATGCTTTTTAACAAATAATATAGTATCAACCTTTCCTTTCTCAAAATCATTTTGTAAAAGAAACAAACTAAGCCTTTCATACCGAGCTTTTGGAGCTTGGTTCAATCCATACATGGCTTTGTTTAGTTTGAAAACATGGTTAGGAAAACAATATGACTCAAAACTGGGAGGTTGTTTAACATAAACTTCCTCCTCAACAATGCCATTTAAAAATGCACTCTTAACATCCATTTGAAAAAGTCTAAAATTTATATGACATGCAAATGATAAGAGAATCCTAATAGCCTCTAATCTTGCTACGGGGGCAAAGGTTTCATCATAGTCTATGCCTTCTTCTTAGTTGTATCCCTTAGCAACCAATCTAGCCTTATTTCTAGTGATGACACCTTGCTCATCTAACTTGTTCCTAAAAACCCACTTACAACCTATATAATTGGGTGTTCCTTAGGCCTAGGGACAAGTTCCCATACCTTATGTCTCTCAAATTGGTTTAGTTCTTCTTGCATAACAAGTACCGAACTTTCGCCATCAATTGAATTTGGCTCTAATTGAGAAACAAATGCAATATTATTATCTAAAGGATGAAGTTGAGGTCTAGTACTTACTCCCTTAGAGGTATCACCAATAATCAAGTCCTTAGGGTGATACTTGGAGAATCTCTAATCTTTAGGTAGCTGTTATCTTGGTTCATCTTCTTATTGATGTTGTGGTTCCTCATCCATCCTTGATGATTCACCTTTCTCCATGTCTTTATCATCTTTTCTTGTAGTTTCTTCTAATTCCAGCTTTTCAAAATCACCTATAAGATTATCAATAAAAATACCTTTCCCAAGATCAAGTTTACTAGATTTATCAAAGTCAACATTCATAGACTCTTCAACTACCATAGAACTTTTATTGAAGACTTTATATGCCTTGCTTGAGGTGGAATAGCCTAAAAATATTCCTTCATTAGTCTTAGAATCAAATTTCCCAAGATTATCCTTGGTATTTAAAATATAGCACTTATATCCAAATACTCTTAGATATGAGATCTTGGGTTTTCTACCATTCCATAGCTCATAAGAGGTTTTATTGAGAATGGGTCTTTTGAAAACTCTATTTGCAATATAACATGAGGTATTGATGGCTTCGGCCCAAAAGTAATTAGGTAATGAATACTCATTGAGCATTGTCCTAGCCATCTCTACCAAAGTTCTATTTTTTCATTCTACAACACCATTTTGTTGTGGTGTTCTAAGAGTTGAAAATTTTCATTCTCCAAACAATAATTTTCAAATGATTCATTTTGAAATTCTTTTCCATGGTCACTTCTAATAGAAGTTATGAAGTAACCTTTTTCATTTGAAACTCTTTTTGCAAAGCTTTTAAAAGCATCAAAAGAATAATTCTTATGAGCTATAAAAGATACCCAAGTAAACCTAGAGTAGTCATCTATAAGGACAAGTGCATAATGCTTTCCACCTAAGCTAGCACTCCTAGTAGGTTCTATCAAGTCCATGTGAATAAGTTGAAGTGGTCTAGATGTACTTACAACATTTTTTGCTTTGTGGGAGGCTTGATGTTACTTTCCCATTTGGCATGGGCCACATGTCTTGTCTTTAATGAAATTTAGCTTGGGAAGACCTTCCACCAACTTCACTCTGGATAGGCTTTAAAGAATATCCATACTTGTATGCCCAAGCCTTCTATGCCATAACCAAGCTTTATTGCTTAAAGACATGAGACACTTGAAAGATTGGTTAGCCAAATTGTCTAAGTCAATTGAGTAGGTATTGTCTTTCCTTTCACCCTTGAAAATAACCTCATCATCTACCAAAGTGGTGACTCGGCATTCCCTAAGATCAAAGGTGACCTTATTAACTTTGTCACACAATTGACTTACACTCAACAAATTATGTTTTAAGCCACTAACTAAAAAGATATTATCAATTAATGAACAATCATCCTTACCTATGGTACCAATGCCAATTACCTTACCCTTGGCATTGTTACCGAATGTAACATCTCCACCTTCTTTCTCTTTAAGTGATATGAATAGTCTTCTATTTTTTATCATATGCTTTGAGCAACCACTATCCACTTGCCAATTACTTGCTTTGGTGGTAGTCACATTTCCCTACAAAACAAATGTCAATCACCTTTTCTTTGGTACCCAAGCATACTTAGGTCCTTAGGGGTTAGAAATTGAGGGATCCTCTAATTTGAGGTGAGCCTTCCTAATGTAAAAATGTATGTTGATATGCCCATATTTCATACAATAGTGGCATTGGCGTTTAGACTTGTTAGCCTTTCTCCTTTGCACATATTTAGTATGAGTAGGAGGCCTTCTCATACCATGGTCATGTGAATGCATGTATGTACATGTATGGTGAGTTGGAGTAGAAGATTTTTTATGAGGATGACCATGCTTTTTGTTGTAAATGTAGGCATGGTTAGCTCTTTGAGTCTTGGCTCTATAGCTTTGGGGAACCTTCTTTTTGCTCTTAGGCATAAAAGGCTTAGTGCTAGGAGAATTCTCACCAACCATGAGGTAAACACTAAAATTCTCAAATCTCTTCCTCTTGAGAAATTTTATGCTAAAGTTTATAGCATACAAGAATCCAATCCAGAGATTGGAAAGATGCAAATAGATTTTAGAATTGGCAAGGTACTCACTCCTGAACTAGCCATAAAGAAGGATGAGAATATGAAGAAAATAATAGTGCAAGGAGATAAAAATGAAAAGGTTGAAAAGAAAACTCTTACTCTTAACTCCTTAAACAAAGATAAGGAGGTTGAAGTTGCCTCTAGTGATAGTGATGAGAGTGAGAATGAGGAAGAGGAACTAGCCATGCTCTCAAGAAGGACCATCGAGCTCATAAAGAGAAGGAAAAATAGGAGGAACTTCAAAAAAACATCTCCCAATTTCAAAGACAAAAAGAATAAAATAACTTGGTATGAATGTGGAAACAAGGTCATATCAAATTTGACTGTCCTAAGCTCAAGAAGAAGAAAAATTGGGACAAGAAGAAGAAGAAAAGCTTCAAGGCTACATGAGACGATAGCTCAAATGAAGAAGAAAAAGATGATGAAGTTGCCAACCTATGCTTCATGGTTCAAGAGGACTCCTCCAATGAGGTAAGTACTTCTTCACATTTGTGTCATGATTATGAGGACTTAGATGATGTGGATGATGAACTTCTTAAAGCTCTAACCTTAAGATGCGAAAATACAAATCTCAAATGAAAACTTATAAGAAAAAGTGTTCAAAACTTAAGGATGAATTTAAAAACTTAAATGATCTTGCAAGTGACTTGAGATATTCTAATGAAGAACTTAAAAAAACCCATAGAAAATCTTTTTAAATATTCATCCTTTTTTTATTCTTTGAGAAAAGAAAATGACTCTTTAAAAGGAGTAGTTATTGGCTTAGGAATTCCATCTCAAAATTTCACAAAGGGAGAGAAGCTTTGGATACTCTCATTGTATCTCAAAGACTGCCCCTAGTGTGACATGGTTTAGGCTTTAATAGAGCCTCGTTATCTACATTTTTTTCCTCTTACATTCATTAGAGCATCTACACCTCAAACTTCTAGTATTGAGGTTATTGGGAAGAAAGTGCTCCTAACTGTAGGTCACTTAAGCCTAAGGGTAAAGGAAAGGCTCTCAAAGGCTCAAGAGCTATGTCTTAAAAAGTAAATCATGCATACATATATACCAAGAGACATGCTCAAAGGCACACACATAAAAACTCCTCTCCTACTCTTCATCACTCATGCACTTGCATGTACTCTTAAAACCAAAGTGTGAGAAGGTCTCCCACTCATACCAAGGTTGTGCATAGGAGAAAAACTCATAAGTCTACACTTTGATGTCACTATTGTATGAGATATGGACATATTAATGCCTTTTACTACATTAGGAAGGCACATCTCAAATTAAAGGTCCCTTCAAAGCCTAACACCCAAGGACCTAAATATAATTAGGTACCTAAATAAAATTAAATTATTTTTATATTGTAGATTTGTTTGGAAACCACCAAAGAAGATAATGATTGACATGTGGAAAGTGGGTGCTCAAATCACATGACCATAAATAAGAAGTAATTCATAACCATTAAAGAAAAAGATGGTAGCAATGTCACATTTGTAAACAATGCCAAGGATAAGGTAATTGGCATCAAAATTATTAGTAAGAAAGGTTATTCTTTTATTGGTAATATTGTTTTAGTTGAAGGATTGAAACATAATTTATTAAGTATAAGTCAATTATGTGACAAAGGTAATAAAAACACTTTTGACCTTAAAGAATGTCGGGTTACCCCTTTGGTGGATAAGAATGAGAGGCAATACCTACTTAATTAACTTAGACAATTTAGCTAACTAATCCATCAAATGTCTTATCTCTATTAGTAATGAATCTTGGCTTTGGCATAGAAGACTTGGACATGTTAGCATGAAGCTTCTATAAAGGTTATCAAAAGGAGAGCTAGTAAAGGGTCTACCAAAGCTTAAGTTCACAAAGGACAAAATATGTGGACCTTGCCAAATTGGAAAGCAACAATAAGTATCCTTCAAAGTACAAAATGTTGTAAGTACTTCTAAACCTCTTTAACGCATTCATATGGACTTAGTTAGACCCACTAGGAATGCTAGTCTTGGTGGAAAACATTATGCATTTGTTCTAGTTAATGACTACTTTAGGTTCACTTGGGTATCCATTCTTGCTCATAAGAGTGACATTTTTTATGCTTTTCAAAAGTTTTGCTAAAAGAGTTCAAAATGAAAAAGATTATTTCATTTATTCTATTAAGAGTGACCATGGAAAGGAATTTCAAAAGGAATCTTTTGAAAATTATTATTTGGAGAATGAGATTTCTCACAACATTTCCACTCCTAAAACAACATAATAGAATGGTGTTATAGAAAGGAAAAATAAGACATTGGTAAAGATGGCTAGCATTATGCTTAATGAGTATTCCCTACCAAATTACTTTGGGGCTGAAGCCATCAATACTTCATGCTATATTACAAATCGTGATTTTAAAAGACCCATTCTAAACAAAACTTCTAATGAGTTATGGAATGGTAGAAAACCTAAGCTTTCATATCTTAGAGTTTTTAGGCGTAAATGCTACATACTTAATACCAAGGATAACCTTGAAAAATTTGCCTCTAAAATTGTTAAGGGTATCTTTCTTGGCTATTCCACCACTAGCAAAGCCTATAAGGTGTTTAACAAAAAGACTATGGTGGTTAAAGAGTATATGAATATTGTATTTGATGAATCTAGCAAACTTGATATTGGGAAAGGTTCTCTTATTGATAATCTTGTAAGTGATTTTGAGAAGTTGGAGCTTGATTCCATGCTAAAAGAAACTGTGATTAATCTTGAAGATAATAATCCATCATAAGAAGTTGAAGAACCACAACCACAATAAGAGGAAAACCAAGCTTAAGAACTACCCAAGGATTGAAGATACTCCAAGAATCACCCAAGAGATCTTATCATTAATGAGACATCCAAAGGAGTAATAACTAGAGATTAATTACATCCTTTAGATAACAATCTTGCATTTGTTTCTCAAAGTAAGCTAAAATCTATTGATAATGAAAGATGTGTGATTATTATGCAAGAAAAACTCAACCAATTTGAGAGAAACAAAGTTTGAAAACTTGTTCCTAGCCTGAAGTACACCTAATTGTAGGATGCAAATAGGTGTTTAGGAATAAGTTAGATGAGAAAGGTGTTGTTACAAGGAATAAAGCTAGATTGGTTGCAAAGGGTTACAACCAAGAGGAAGACATTGATTATGATGAAACCTTTGAACCCGTAATAAGAATAAAGGCCATTAGGATTCTTCTAACATTTGTTTATCACATGGATTTTAAGCTTTTTCAAATGGATGTAAAAAATTCTTTTATAAATGGTTTCATTAAGGAGGAAGTTTATGTTGAACAATCTCTGAGTTTTGAGTCTCATGTTTTTCCAATCATGTTTTCAAATTCACTAAAGCCTTATATGGTTTAAAATAAGCTCCAAGAGCTTGGTATGAACAACTTAGTTAATTTCTTTTATAAAATGATTTTTAAAAAGGCAAGGTTGATACTACTTTATATATAAAAGGTACAATAAAGATACACTCATTATGCAAATATATGTTGATGATATTATATTTGGTGCCACTAATGAATCTCTTTATGAAGAATTTACTAAGTGGATGACTAGGGAGTTTGAGATGGGCATGATGGGTAAGCTTAAGTTCTTCCTTAGTCTTCAAATTAAGAAAACCAAATGGGGCATCTTCATTAACCAAGCTAAGTACACGAAGGATCTACTCAAAAGGTTTGGCATGGATGGATGCAAGGTAGCAAAAGTCCCAATGAGTTTAGCTATCAATCTAGACAAAGATGAATCAGATAAGCCCATTAATGAAAGTAAGTGCAGAGGTATGATTAGCTCTCTCTTCTATCTTACTACATCTAGACCTGGCAACATGTTTAGTGTTTGCTTATGTGTTAGATTCCAATCTTGTCATAAGGAATCTCATATGAATGTCATTAAAAGAATTCTTATGGCACATTACATTTAGGACTTCAATATCTTTAAAATTTATCTTTTAGTCTTCTTGGATATTCAGATGCAGTTATGTTGATAGTTTGATGGATAGGAAAAACACTTATGGAACTTCCCAATTCATAAGTGAATGTTTAATTTCTTAGTTTAGCAATAAGCAAGTTTTAGTTGCCTTATCCACTCCAAAGCAGAATATGTAGAAGTAGGTTAATATTGCACTCAAGTTCTTTAGATGAAACAACAACTCAAGGATTTTGACAAAGATATTAATCACATTCTCATCAAATGTGACAACATAAGTGCAATAAATCTTTCTAAGAATCCTGTCCAAGATTGAAGAAGCAAGCATATTGACATTAGACATCATTTTCTAAGCGATCGTATCAAAAATGGAATTGTGGTGTTATAATTTATTGACACTAATTACCAATTTACAAATATTTACACTAAACCCCTCAATGAAGAAAAAAATGAAGTTTATCAAAAGGGAACTAAGGATGCTAGATGGAAGTTCCTTAGGATGAAAATTGATCTCACTTTATGCATTTCATCATACTTGTCAATACTAATTCGTTATTTGATACTAAGAATCCTGTCGCCATATATTTCGCTTCGGTGGTGGATAAGACAATCAAAACGTGCTTTTTGCTAAACCAAGAAACTAAAAATTCACTAACAAATTGGGAAGTTTTAGAAGTGCTTTTTTCCATTTAATAAACTATCGATATAATCTACATCTGAATATCCAATAAGGCTAAAAAATGAATTCCTAAGATACCACAATCCTAAATGCAAAGTGCCATGCAAATATGTCAAAAAAATTTTAACTATATGTATATGTGATTCCTTAGGACAAGATTGAAAATGTTCATATAAGCAAATACTATACATTATATCAAGTATAAAAGCGGTAAGGTAAAGTAGAGAAGTAATTATACGTTAACACCTTTTCTCATTAATAAGTTTACCAAATTCATCCGTGTCAAGTTTGATGGGTGCACTCATTAGTGTTTTTGCTACCTTGCATCCTTCCATTCCAAACCTTTTGAGTAGCTCCTTTGTATATTTGGATTGGTTGATGAGGATGCACTCTTTGCTTTATTTGATTTGAAGACCAAGGAAAAACTTGAGCTTATCGATCATGCTCATCTCAAATTCTCTAGTCATACATTTAGTAAACTCTCTATAAAGAGACTCAGTAGTAGCACTAAATATAATGTCATCAATATAAGTTTGAAAGATTAAAGTGTCCTTGTCATGTCTTTTAACAAATAAAGTAGTGTTAACCTTGCCTTTTTCAAAATTATCATTCAAAGAAATGAAATAAGCCTTTCATACCAAGCTTTAAGAGCTTGTTTCAAAGTATATAAAGCTTTAGTTAGTTTAAAAACATGGTTAGGTGAGTCATGAGATTCAAAACTTGAAGATTATTCTACATAACTTCCTCTTTAATAAAACAATTTAAAAATGCACTTTCAACATCCATTTGAAATAGTTTGAAATTCATATGGCATGCATATGCTAAAAGAATCTTAATGGCCTCTAGCCTTATAATAGGAGCAAAGGTATAATAGGAGCAAAGGTTTAATTATAGTCTATATCTTCCTTTTAACCATACCCTTTGGCAACCAATCTTACTTTATTCCTAATGACAAAATCTTACTCAACTAACTAGTTCTTAAACACCCATTTGTAACCTACAATTAGGTGATCCTTTGGCCTAGGAACAAGTTTCCAAACCTTGTTTCTCTTAAATTGGTTGAGTTCCTCTTACATAGCAATCACCTAACACTCATCATCAAGAGCCACATCAATTAACTTTGGCTCCTATTGAGAAATAAAAGCAAGGTTATTATCTAAAGCATTAAGTTGAGCTCTAGTACTTTAACCTTTAGAAGTCTTACCAATGATAAGCTCCCTTGGATGATTCTTAGAGTACTTTGAACTAGTGTAATCCTTGAGCTTGGTTCTCCTCTTATTGGGGTTAAACTTAATCTAATTCTTGAGGTGGCTTTTGCTCTTCAAATTCAATCACACATTCCTATGAAGTAGAGTTAAGCTCAATCTTCTCAAAATTACCTACAAGATCATTAATAAAAGAATCTTTCCTAAGATCACCCTTACTAGACACATTAAATACAACATTCATAGACTCTTCAACCATTATTGACTTTTTCTTAAAGACCCTATAAGCCTTACTAATGGTGGAATAACCTAAAAATATGCCCTCATCAATTTTAAAGGAAAAATTTCCAAGGTTGTCATTTATATTCAAGATGTAGTATTTACATTTAAAGGCTCTAAGGTATGAAAGCTTGGGATTTCTTCCATTCCATAACTCAAAAAATGTTTTATTTAGAATGAGTCTTTTAAAAACTTTATTTACAATATAATAAGAGTTATTGATGGCTTTAGCCAAAAGTAATTTAGAAGAGAATACTCATTAAGCATAGTTTTAGCCACTTAACCAATGTTCTATTCTTTCTATCTGCAACACAATTTTATTATGGTATTATAGGAGTCCAAAA
This sequence comes from Omphalea diandra, assembly GCA_949677035.1. Lineage (NCBI taxonomy): Eukaryota > Viridiplantae > Streptophyta > Magnoliopsida > Malpighiales > Euphorbiaceae > Omphalea > Omphalea diandra. The sequence goes on along the minus strand of CATIWR010016179.1, from coordinate 6,123 downwards.
GTTGTGTGAAATCCCATTTTCTAAACAATAATTTTAAAAAAGCTCATCTTGAAATTCTTTTCCATGGTTACTTCTAATAGAAGAAATGAAGTAACCCTTTTCATTTTGAACACATTTTGCAAAGCTTTTGAAAGCATAAAAAAACATCACTCTTATATGCTAAAAAACCAACCCAAGTGAACCTTGAGTAATCATCAAATAGACCAAATGCATAATGTTTACCACTTAGACTAGCATTTCTTGTAGGCCTAACCAAGTCTATATGAATAATTTGAAGAGGTCTAGATGTACTTGCAACATTTTTAGGCTTGAAGGAAGATTAGTGTTGCTTCCCTATTTGACAAAGTCCATATATCTTATCTTTGATGAACTTTAGCTTAGGAAGACCTTCCACAAGTTCCTTTTTGGATAGACTTTAGAGAAGCTTTATGATTGCAAGCCTAAGTCTTTCATGCTAAAGTCATGCATCACTTTTAATTAACACAAGACACTTAAAAGATTGGTTAAGTAAGTTGTCTAAGTCAATTATATAGGTGTTACCTTATCTTTCACCCTTAATGACTACATTGTCATCTGCCAAAACAGTGACAAAGAATTCTCTATAGTCAAAGGTAACTTTATTACCCATGTCATATAGTTGACTTACACTCAAGAGATTATATTTCAAACCATCAACAAAAGGACATTGTCAATTAAAGGGCAACATTTCTTTCCAATAATTTTAATGCCAATTACCTTACCATTGGCATTATTATTAAAAGTGACATTACCACCATCATTTTCTTTAATGGATTTACTGTTGGTCATATGTTTTGAGCATTCACTATCCATATGTCAATCATTGTCTGTAATGGTGGATTCCAAGCATTCTTACAAAATAAAATAAATTTCATATAGTAGTGAAAGGATGTGAGCCTTCCTAATGTAACAAAACACATTAATATGACCAAATTGCATATAGTAGTGGAATTAGAGTTTAAACTTATTGGTCTTTCTCCTTTATACCACCTTGGCCTTATGAATGTATGCAAGAACATATGTCATGAGGAGTAAGAGGTGTGAGTTTTTGTGTATGCTTCTAAGTGTACATGAATGCATGATCAGCTTTTTGTGGCTTAGCCTTAGAGCTTTGGGGGCCCTTAGGCATGAGAGGCTTAATGCTTGAAGCACTCTTCTTTCGAACCACCTTAATGCTAAAGGTTTGAGGTGTGGAAGCTTCAATGAAAGTAGGAGGAGAAGATGAGAATGTAAATGCTTTATTAGACAAGACCATGTCTCATAAGGGGTGGCCAATGAGATACAATAAGTGTATCTAAAGCATTCTTCCCTTTATGAAATTTTGAGATAGAATTCTCAATTCAATGACCTTATTTTTTAAAGAATCATTTTATTTTCTTAAAGAATCATGAGAAAATGGAGTTTGAGAAAGTTGTTCCAAAGATTTCTTAAGTTCTTCATTAGAGGTTCTCAAGTACAAAAAAGATTATTTAAACTCTTTAAATCATCTTTAAGTTTAGGATATTTTTTCTTATAAACTTTGATTTTTTATTTATATTTACCACATATCAAGGACAGGGCTTCAAGTAGCTCATCATCCTCATCCTTAACGTATTCAATATCTTCACAAGATTGAAAAAGAAGTATTTACCTAATTGGAGGTGTCCTTTTAAGTCATGAAGCAAAAGTTTGTCATTTTACTATCTTCATCCTTCTCATTAGAATCATCAGTTTCTTAACTTTCCTTAAATTTTTTTTTCTTTTCTTTATCCCACTTCTTCTTGAGTTTGGGATAATCGAACTTGATATGATCTCGTTTCCCACACTCAAAGCAAGTTACTTTATTTTTCTTTTCTTTTAAGTTAGATGATGCTTTCTTAAGGCTTCTTTTTTCTTTTCTTCTTTTCGTAATCTCTTTGGACCTCCTTGAGAGCATGAAAGTTCTTTCTCACTTTCATCATTATCACTTAAGTTTACCTTTACCTCTGCCTCTTTATCTTTAGTAGTGGACTTGAGATAAAGAGCTTTTTTTTCTTCCTTTGTCCCCTAGTCCTCTCATCTTCTTCATTTACTTATCCTTTTTAATGGCCATATCATATGCAAGAAGCTTTCCAATAAGGACATTGGTTGGTACTTTGCCAATGTCTTCATTACACTCTTTAGTACTACATACCCTAGCCCTCAACTTTTCCAAATGAAGCATTTTAAGAAATTTGGTGTTTTCCTCATAATTGTTGAGAGTTCTCCCATATTTCTTCATGTTATTGATAATGACAAGTAGCCTATTCATCATATTGGTGACACTCTCATTCTTCTTCATCATGAAGAGTTCATACTCCATCGCATACATTCTCAATCTTTCAAACTTGACTTACTTTATGCCTTCATGGTAGTTCTCTAAGGCCTTCCATATGCCATGAGTAGTGTGACAATGTTGGACTCTTTAACATTCCTTTTATGACAGAGAGCTTAAGACAATTGTCATTACCCTTTTGCTATTCTCATTTGCATTTCTATTGGCCTCAACCCATTCTTCTTTAAGGAGTAAATCCTCACTTCCATCCACTACTCTAGTGGGTGGCTTCCACTCCTTTGCTATTACATCCTGTTGTCCCTATGCACCAAGAAGGGGGGTTGAATTGGTGAATAAAAATTTCAAGAACAAAGATAAAGAGGAAAAGAAAGAGTAGAAGAGACACAATCAATTTATAGTGGTTCAGGTATAATTAACCCTACGTCCACTCCCCAATTAATCAATTGTGTATTTCACTATCTCAATGGTGTTTTCAAGCTTCCACCCAACTTATACAACTTGTGTTTTGATGGCTAACACAAAACCCCACTCAACTGTTTCACTAGGCTCACACTTAAACCTTTCTTGAAGTGTTTTTACAGGCCAACACAAAACCTCACTACTTGGTGTTTAATGCTCACACCTAACAATTACAATATCATAAAGAAGATGAAGAAAATGAGTAGCAAAGATTGAGAGCTTTAATCACTTGTAATAAATTCCTTAGCAACCTTATTCATGGTTGTTTGGTGGAGTATTTATAGCCAAACTTCACCAAAGAGACGTTGCAAATCATAGCTCATCAAATCTTCGAAACATGTTTGACAGATTTTGCATTAAATGCTTGTCATGATGAAATCGCAGTAGCTACTACCTTTCGCAGTTTCGAAATCCAAATTCTTCAAGGGAAACCCCGTTTGTGTCTAACGGCTAGTCCACGTGGCAACTTCTTATTAGTTCAATAGGAAAATATAGTCGTTGTCTTTTACCTACTTTTAGAAGTCGCGGTCGCTAGTTTTCTTGCACAGGCCACGATAGAGGATGCGAATTCATCTGCCAAAGTAGTCATCTTTCTTCCACAGGAATCACGGTCGCTACCAGCAAGATGCCTACGTGAATTTTGACTTCCAACAATCTTCTGGGACACTTGTCAAGTTGTGGTTGTGAACTTGCTTCCCTCTTGAGTTGCTTTGAAATTTGCGGTCGCGACTAAATCGTGATTTTCACCGCGAATTCATCTGTCACAGAATGGCTTCTTCTTTTCCATCAGTCATGGCTGAGAATGGCTCTGCGATTTCGCCTGCTTGAATTTCAACATGTCTTAACATGAGTCACGATCGTAAATCCTAGATTGCGGTCAAATTTACATGTCACTTTGGAGTTTATCAACTCCTTTCATTTCTTCTTGAGAGATTGATTCATTTCTGTAAAATCAACACTTATTTGAAATATTAGTGATGATCAATCTACTTTGTTAAGATCAAAAGATGTTCTAAACTTAGGATTAATCATCCTAGTCCAACAATCTCCCCCTTTTTTATTTTGACAACCTAGATTGATCCAAAGTGAAAAATAAGTGTAGAGAAGTAAAATTGAATCATAACTTAGCCAAGATTCCTACGTGTAAAATAACTTAGCAAAAACTTTCTAAGTGTAAAACTAATATGCTTCAGTTACTCCCCCTTAACTTATGCACTTGCTTGCTTTCTCCCCCTTAATTAGTTATCTCTAATTTTTCACTTGAATCTTATTTTATCTCCCCCTTTGGCAAGATCAAAATGAATTAGCGAAGACTAAAGATAATTAAAGGAAAGTTAAGCATAAAAAGCAAAATTAGATAAGAAACAATCATGGAGAGCACAAAGAGATGGGAAAATTTTTTTTATATATATACTAACTTTGAGATCACAAGTTTGGATTATAAAAGGTAACCAAATAAAAATAAAGTACAAAGAGGAAACTTAAACACTAAAAAGCGGGGAATCACTATCATAGCCAGAAGAGTCTTCCGCAATCTCAGGGAGGCCGCCTTCAGCTTCATCTCCATCTTCCATACCTTGATCCCCATCTTAAGTATCGTCAAAATTTGTAAAGTCGGGGAGGTGGCAGGGTGGAATTCCAAGTTTCTCCTGTAGATCCACCATGTCGCTGTGGAGATGGGAGAGGAAGAGTGATCGTCTCTTCATCATTCGTATTATCTTATCCAGCTTGCGGTTGATGGTGGAGAGCGATACTTTTTTGGTTGGCTTCGATGGAAGAGGAGCAGAAGGGGCTAAAGAAGGAACCTTTTCAATGTGAAGGCACTTCCGCTTGGACTCTTGAGAACTCTCTAGTCATTGTGCACCATATATGCCAAGTAAATAGGCATAGGAATCAAGATGTATCGCCTTAGCGTTGACGAGATATGTGAGATCCAAAAAGTTTTATGAAGGTAGATACTTTTTAGTGCGGAGCTTTTCCTTGTCCTCGTCGAGAGTGCCCACAAAGCGATAAATTGCGGTGACATGCGACGAAAGTAAGAACTGGCTCTTTGGCTTGGTGCTCATGTGAATCAACTGATCCACTAGATGCCTGTCGGTCTGGATGGGCTTATTTTTCACCAAGTAGAAGAGAAAGGCAAGATCTTTCTGCGATACCTTTCCATTTCCATCACCCCTAACATTGATGGAGAACGTGATGATGCGGTGAAGGATCCATAAGGGCAAGGTCTTGATGTGTTCCGCCAAGGAAGATCGAGGGTCGTTCTTGGCCTCTATCGAAATCTCTGCCCAAAACTTAGAGTAGATGACATCGAGAGCATCAATGTCAAAGGGAATGTGCTCACTGATTTGAAGAGTGAAGAGGTCGGACAACTGCTCGAATGTGATGTAGTATGGATCTCCGAATGCCCAAAAGTTATTCCATATTGCCTGGTAAGAGACTCCATTTTACGACTTAATTGGACCGTGCACATGAATTCTCGAACAATCTCTTCATATCCTAGTTCTGCTCGAAAGATAAAGTCATTCCAGCCTAGATTGGACAGGAATTCCTGGATTTCGTTGGCGAGACCAAGAGATTCGAGCAGAAAGGATGAAGGTATTTTGTTTGGAAGGATGGTTTTGGAGAGGTTTGCCAAATCTTTCCTTTTCCTCACAAGTTACTCCTCTCATGTTGAGAAGAGAAGAAGAGGCAAAGGGTTGTGCAATTCCCTTGCCCTTGTCGGCTCTTGAGGATTTCTTGGGTGCCATGGTAGTTGCTTAAGAGAAAGAGGAAAAATTTGAGAGATTTGGAGAAGTTGGTAGAATTGAGTTGCGATGAAATCACTATTTAAGGGGGTATTTATAGGCTTCAAGGGGTGTGAAAACGGTAAGAAATGACTAGAAATGGATTAAATGAAGGGTTGACAACGGTTGGCAATCAAATCTCATAAATATTAGTCGATTACTGTAATTCGCGTCCGCGATTTCCTCAGTCGCGATTGCAAATTTTGAAAAATCTGAGTAACGGACAAATTTTCCTCGAGAATATATGCTGCAACAGTCATAATTTTGAAAAACTGACAAAATTCGCGGTGGAGAGTAATTTTTCGCGACCGTGAATTGATATTTGACAGTCGAAAAAGTTGACTCATAATTCGCAACCGTGAAGAATGAATAGCGACCGCGAATTACAAGTCATCAAGGATAAGAATAAAAATTTTGAAAAAAACATGTGACCTCTTAAAATCAAAGTATAAAATCTTTCAATATCATTAATTAAACATATCACACACATATATCACACTAGATCAAACAAGAATTTTCACTTGAGGGAGCTTCCATCAAGCATTCCCAATTCTCTCTTAATGAAGT
>CATIWR010016143.1:0-26268 GCA_949677035.1 Omphalea diandra | reverse complement strand
TATATATATATATATATATATATATATATATTCAAAGTAAAAATAAACTAAAATGCTGACATGACAAGCTCTCAGTATTTTGAGAAGTTTAAAATTTCACCTTCTAACTTTTAGCATTGAGTGACTAAATTTGGGTTTATTATATCTATCATATTTAATTCTCACTTAACCATTATTACTATAATCAATTGAACAAAAAATCACATATATATAATTGCAAATCATAATTACAACAATTCAATTCTATTATCATTATAAAGCTAACATAAGTACACAATTTAATTTTTGCAAAAATAATTAATACTTTTATTTACCTTAACTTCTACTCTTATCTTTATATGTGTGTATGTATATAATAATTACATAATAATAATTAAATATATTATATTTACTAAATAACATTTATGCACAACTAAATCAATCAATTTAAATTAAATTAATAAATCTATAATTTAACAAAATAAGAATACAAAAATTACAAATATATATATATATATATATATATATATATATATATATATAGCAATAAATTATATTGATTACATTGATAAAAAAAAAATATTTATGCAAATTAAAAGAATACCAATAATTTATTCTTTGAAAAAAAATTAAAAAAAGAAATCATTTAATACCTCTCTTTAATAATAAACTAAAATAACCATTCACCCTTCAATTTTATTGTACTAAATAATATTAAATTATGAAGTGATATATCAGTATAAAAACAACTCATATTTAAATAAAAGACTGAACCACAATCTCTACAATAAAATTAACATGCTCCCCCTCACATAACTCAATATCAACACTAATAAAATTAGTACGACTCATAAGACTCAAATTAAGCTCCAAGTGAATAAAAAAATTATATAAGAAAATAAATTTTATAATAATATTATAAAAATTCAATGTTTTAAAATAAATAGTTATGGATAAAATCACACAAAATGCGAAATACTGACTAATTATGTATATATTTTCAAAATTGCAAAAATATCATATGTATTCATTTAATTTCTTGGCCAATTATAGCAGAATTCCTTTTTCGTTAATTCAGCATAAAAAATTAATATTTTAAAGGCAAAAATATGGCCGCTATTTCATTAATTCAGCTTGATAAATTTCATATTTAAACCGCTAGTATATGGCCAAATGGGTAAAATGGTCTTTAACTTATTTATGTTATCATATAATGAATAAATAAATTTGATATTAAATTTATTTATGATTAGATATGTAATATTGCAAAGTTGGAAGAAACTTAAGCAATTTTGTAGATGCTAACAACAATTATGAAGTTTATTTTTTTTAGATAATTATTTACATATTCTATATGATATATATGTTAAAAAGTAGAAATTGATGTTCGACTTTGAAGTGTGTATGAAGACTGTTTTTAAAGTATTAATGTCTCCATTATCTAAATTTATTGTTAAATTTTGAATAATAATATATCTCAAAATGTAATAAAGCCGTGAAATCTATATATAATAATTTTGAAAATTTCAACGATGAATTTTAAAGGAAGAGAGGATAAAAGGAAGAAGAATATTAATTTCTATTATTACAAAGTTTTATACTTATAAAATTTAAATTCAAACTAATAACTATCAAACAATTAATTGTCCAAATTTATTTGGTATAATAACTATCTGTTTCAAAGTTATAATTAACTTATTATAATTTTAATTAATTATGAAATTAAAAATAAAAATAAAAATAATTATGCTATTTGCTAGCATATGCACACACGTGTTAAACATTATATTTTTTACTATTAAATATTATATATATATATATATATATATATATATATATATATATATATATATATATATATATATATATATTTGTGTGTGTGTGTGTGTTGCTTCAAAGTCTCCTTAAACTTTTAATATGAGATTTTAATATTGAACTTAACTCCTCTAGTTTTTAACTTCACATACACACACATATATATAGATATTGAAAGAGAGAAAAATATTTAGATGAAGAAATTCTTTTTAAGATTAATTTTACATATCAATATATACTATTAATTTCAATTTTAGAATTAATTTTAAACAATTTCTTGCCATTTGTGAAACAATTGCATATAACATAAATATATCTTTTTTATTTTATATTATGTTATAGAAAACTGACATATCAAAAAATTTTATATATGAAATTAGAAAAAGTAATTATTATATAAAAAGACTTTCTAAATAAAAAACTAAAAAATTTAAATTTGTGGATGATTATGATTTTTGTTATATAATCTATTTTGCACGATAATTATGATTTTTCAAGATTTTATGATAAATTTATTGAGAAACTTCATTCAGAATGATGTTATGCTATTAAAATAATTTCAAAACTGTGCAGAAAGGATCGTAAATAGTGGATTGAATTATTTTAATTATTGTATTAGGTTTAATCAGTTTTTTAATACTAATATTTTGTATTATGATATTATTTTATCAAAAAAATATTCACAAACCAATAATAAAAAATTTTCTTTATAACTTTGTTATATAAATGGGATATGATTATATTAATAAATCTCATCCTTGTGCTAAATAGGACTCGTAATTCTCTTAGACTTACTTTAAGATTTCATCTCGAAAAAATTTTCTATGAAAGTTTAATTTAAAAAAAAAAAAAGATAAACACTAACAATTTTATAGCTTATGTTATACGTACAGAATAAGATTTTCATCCAAATAATCCTATTATATATAATAATTTATTGTATACTATTAATGAAAGAAACACGTTTTTTTTTTACTTTACAACCAACAAATTATGCATATATTTTCAAAATGGTTAAAATATCATATAATTTCTTGACCAAATATAGCAGACCTCACTATTTCATTAATTCAGCGTAATAAATTTGATAATTTAAAAAGGCTAATATATGGCCACTATTTCACTAATTCAGCGTAATAAATTTCATATTTTAAAGGATAATATATGGCCATATAGGTAAAAATGAAGTCTAATTTATTTATATTATCATATAAAAGAATAAACAAATTTGATATAGATTTATTTGTGATTATATATGTAATATTGCAAAGTTGGAATAAATTTAACTAATTTTGTATACGCTAAAATAAATTACGAATTTTAAGTTTCTTCAGATAATTATTTACATATTCTATATGATATATCTGTTAAAAGTAGAAATTGATGATCGAGTTTAAAATATTAATGTCTTCACTGTCCAAATTTATTGTTAGATTTTGAATAATAGTACATCTCAAAATACAATAAAACCATAAAATCTACATATAATTTGAAGATTTTAACAGTGAAGTTTTAAAGAAAGTGAAAGATTAAAGGAAGAAGAATATTAATTTCTGTCAGAAGATTCTTATACTTATAGAATTTAAATTCAAATTAATAACTATCAAACAATTAGTTTGTCCAAACTTACTTGGTCCAATAACTGTCTGTTTCAAAGTTATAATTACTAATTGATTATAATTTTAATTAATTAAGAAATTGACAAATAAAATTAATTATGCTATATGGTTTCATAGACACGTACATATCAAGTGTTACGTGATTTATTTAAAAATAAAATCAAAATAAATTTATTTGAAAAATGTAAGGCTATCCATACTTTATATGTTGCTTAAAAGTTTTTTATACTTTTAACATGAGATTCTTAACTCTTCTATTTTATAATCTTTCATATATATATAAGAAAATATTTGGATGAAAAAATTCTTTGTTTAAGATTAATTTAGATATTAATTAATATCAACATATATGTGTGTATGTGTGCCGATAAAGTATAGATACGGACAATGTTAAGGTTGTGAATAAAATCTAATTTAGTTTTTTTCAAAAGAAATTATATTAAATTTAATAAAATATTTTTTATTTTTATATTTTAATTATATGAAACTTCATATTCATTTTATTTAATTTTTATAATTATATAATAAAATAATTAAAAATAATTTTAATAATAAACAAATGAATTTAATATAAAATTTATAAAAAAAAATCAAATATGATCTTAAACACCATAAATTAATAATGTGGCAATCGCATGTTGACAAACCTTTTCTCATGGAGATATTGAGATCTGATATTTGGTTGAGGAGTCAAAGTTGGAGCCACCTACGAAAGAGACGCCGTCAATTCTGTCGGCTGTTTTAAAAATATATATATATAAAATGAGAGCCAATTGCACTTGTCGAGCACTATATATATATAAAATAAAGCTAGTTGCATTTGTCGGCGGCTGCGTTAATTTAATCGTCAGCATATTTTTAAAATTGAATTGGTATAATTTATTTTTTTTTATTTTTAAAAATTTTACTTTAATTATTTAAAGTGCTTAAATTGATCGAATAATTTAATTATAATTATCTAATAATAGATTATATTTAAATATATACATTTTAATTGTAAATAATTATAAATTTATTTAATACCTTAAATATTACCTATATACATAATGATTTCATTTTTTAAGTGTATATATATATATATTGTTTACATTCTAAATTTCACTTAAGACATACTCACATAGAAACCTACACTTTATTTTACTGTTGTATATGCAATGCATGTGTCTAATGAATATTTTTAAAATTAGATAGATAATTAAATTGATCAGTTTAGTTAATTTCTAGTTTAATTAGTTTGATAAATTTAATAAAATATTATTTTTATGAAATGAATAAATTATATAAAAATACTTAATAAATATTTTAAAAAGAAAAATATTAAAATAATAAAAATTATTTTTAATATTTAAATTTTGAATAAAGTGTAATTTTAAAATTTTTTGAATTTTTGTTAAATAATGTAATTTTAAATTAAATCAATTTGATTTAATTCATTAATATTTTTAATTTTAATCAATTTTAGCTGATTTTTTAATGGATCAATTTTTATCTCTAACTGAATTAGACCATCAATTAATTTTCTATTTTATCAATTTAAGCAACTGATTCAATCCGATTCTAAGAACTATGTGTCTAACATATGAATTTGTGCTTAGTATTTTAAATTTTTGTGATCATTTTATTTTTCTCACATTTCACTCGCCTTCTTAACTTTTATCCATTTCTTCTTTTTAAGGTTTTAAAATGCATTGAAGTTTTTTTTTATATAAACAATTGAATAAAAGATTAATCAGAAATTTAATTTTTCCTAGAATATCTATCTTCACCTGAAAGTTAGAAAGCTGGGAAAGATGGTGCCAATACCAAACTATTTTTGACTAATGACTATTAAGCAGATCTGCTCATCATTGAAATGGAAAAGTTTAATTAGAATAATGAGATAATTAATTAATATTAGTGAAATTTAAAATTACAATTGGAATTTGGGACCCATTCCAAAGGTTCACCTACTACCATTGAATTTATAGGAACGTGGACAAAATAGTACACACCAACCCCTCCCGTTGCGAGACCCTCTGTCATGTTCATATGGATCGAGCATGTTCCAGCAGATTTAGACAGTACATATTTTTCTTTATCAATAAAGCTAAATAGGTAACATCTTTCCGAATGGATAAAGTTATTTTAAATATTTTCATAGATTGTTTCATATTTTTATAAATAAATATATTATTTACTTATCTAAATATAAGTTTAATGAAAATTTCAGATTTGAAATTAAAATTTTTTTTTCTTTATTTAAATTCTATTTTTTTTTTAAAGAGAGAATGTTTATTGATAATTACTGAGTATAGGTTAACCCGAGCCAAAAAAATCACCAAACATCAAGTAGATGATAATTAAGCTTGAATATCTCGTGCTAACATTTGGTAAAAATATCTCTTTTAATAAAATAAATATAGTCTTTGATAAAATAGTATTATTCATTCAAATCAATAATCATACAATATCTATAATTTAAAATATTGATGTTGAAAAATTATGATTAAACTTAACATAATTATTACAATAATTTAACTTACTACTTAAAATCTCTTTCAAACGGCTCTGAAATTGTGTTAATAAAATAAATATTTGACTTGCCATTCTCAGAAGATAATCACGAAGATCACGCCATAATTTAGCTTGTGATTGGGAGAGAGTAAAATAAGGGGGAGAGGAAAATAAGAGAGAAAAAATATTTTACCTTGATTGGGAAGGGGAGGAAAATAGGAGGGGGAAGGAAAATAACACAAATTTTCTCCCCTCCATTTTCTCTCCAAAATGGAAAGAAAATATGGAACAAAGAGGAGATTTTGCAGAATTTACCATCTTATCCACCGGACAGTGTAAAAAATTACAGAATCTGAGCAAAAACCGAACCAAACTGAAAAACTAACCGAACCGGTTTGGTTCGGTTTGATCTCTTAATAAAATTGGTTTATTCCGTTATACTTTTTTAAAAATTCGGTTTTAGGTTTTTGGTTCGGTTTTTTATATAGAAAACAGAAAAAAAAATTGAATTAACTGAAGAAATTAATAAATTAAACTCATTTGAGTCAAACCAAATTTAAAATACATGTAATTTAATTGAAATAACCTGAACCGAACCTACCAAACCAAAGTTGCTTAATTTATTCTCATTTTCACTCGATAATTCCCGGGTAATATTTCAAAATTTAAAAAATGTATTTAAAAATATTTTTGTTACATTTTAATATTTAAAAAATATAAATCAATCTATAAATATATTTTTTTAACATTTCAAATATAAAAATAAATTTAGAATTTATTCGTATTAACATTATATTTATCATTATATGAATTTTAATTCATATAAAATCAATTAAATAATAATTATTATTTTTTATCATTATACAATATAATTATGTATTTAAATATTTTATTTAATAAAGGGTAAAATTGAAAATATATTACATATTATTTTTCTTTCCTTCCATAATTAGTTATTCAATCAAGAAAAAATAAAAATTATTTTCCTTCCTTTCTTTTTTATCCAAGCACGAGGAAGGAAAATAAAGAAGAAAAATAAATTTATTTTTCTTTCTTATTTTCTTTCTTTCTTATGAAAATTTGTCAATCACAGGCTAAGTATCAGTTAAAATCTGAGTAATAAAAAATACAAATTGATTTAGAAGAACCTGAAAATTTCAAAGAAAAGAAAAAATCATAATTTTATTAAAATCTTAAAATATTATATAAAATACAAAAACCGTCCCGTGGGACCCGGAGACGAGGCATGGGGTGGGGCCAGCAGCGGTCCGAATATTTGATGACCAAGAATTCACGTTTCTCGAGCCTGAAGGCAAAATTCCTTCCCTCGACCATAAAATTTCTTTCTTTCTATTTGTATTTTAATAAATAAGTTAATTAACTAAGATTTATTAGGAAAAAAATAAATAGAATCAATGAACCGCCCATTTATATTTTCCGCATCTGAAATTTTCCCTCTCTTTATTGCTTTCTCTCTCTAATGACAACCCCCTGTCCTCCTTTCCCTAAAATCTCGATCTGCTTTTCAATTTTCTTAAAAAATAATTAAATCTCTCCACCTAACAAAACGACATTTCCTTTGTCAAATTCCCCGTCGTTTTTCTCTGTCCCCGTAAAAGCAGGTGGAATCTCAATCTCTCCGATCTCGCACGCGCCATCGTCAGCATAAACTTCACCGCGGCGGGGCAACCCCCTCACTTATGTGCAGGTGTGAGAATAAGAGGGTAGGGATTGTTGTTATCTTCGTTGGATGCGCGCGTGTTAGGTGCAGGTGGATAAATGCATGTGACCGGGGATCTAGGGTTTTCGAGCCTGGTCCTTGTGCTGTGCTCGGTGTTTCCGGTAATCGCCTTCGTAATCCGCCGAAAATGGCGGCTTTCCGTTGCCAGGCAAGAGGAGATCAAGCGGTTGTTGATTTTGGCGTCCGAGGAGGCCGCTAGGGCTGAGCTCGAGGCCGCAGTTTCGTACGGCGCCATTTCAGTCTCCAGGAATAGTTATCAGTGTGCTGTTTGTTATTGTCCGACTACCACACGGTGTGCTCGCTGTAAAGCTGTTAGATATTGGTACGTTAGTATTATAACTGTCAAGTTGGATTAGTCTTCTCTCTTCATTTTTTTTCTTTTTTTCTTTTAATTTTTGAATGCTTAATGTGTGATTATTTGCTGGATTTACCCTCTGATTACTTGGAACTTGAGTTGCTGTTTAGGGGCATTTTGCTTCTGGCTTAATATTCATATGATCTTGCTGGCATTTTTCCTGTGGTGTGTATTTGGCTTTCAGGGTGGAAGTGATTTTGGTTTTATTTTTATTTGTTTTGAGGTTAATTTCGAGATTATTGTAGATTTGATGCAGAGTTGGTACAGTAATTTGCATAGGGTCCTGATTCGTTACTTCATCTAGTCTGACATAAACTGGGGAAAGAGAACAAGAATAAAGTTGTGGAACTGGGGAAGTCCATTCTGTGACCTTAGGAATTGTCTTCAAAGAATCAATTGGGATTAACGGGTAGTTAACTTGTGATTATCTTTTCAGTGGATCAAATGTGTTCTATAGATGCAAAGCTTGAAACAAGGAGATGCGGTGTGTGGAGTTTGTGTATATCAGTAGAATAGTATTTTATTTCCTGTGGGCTGTATACCTCTTTTCCACTTATTAAAACTTCTGTTAACAAGAAATCTATGGCCTTTCTAGGGAATCCTGATTATCTAAATGAACAAGAGACAGTACAACACATGGATAAAGATGGAAATACTTACTTGTTTATGGAACTTATTTTTTGGGGGATCTCTTTTACTAAGTTGCATGCTGTAGCATGATTATTTATGTCATTGCTGATTTTACTGTTATTGTGTGTATTAATGAAACTTTCCTTCATAGGAGACTTGCCAGAGTTCTTGTTAGCTTGTTATCAAATGACCAAAATGATTGTTTTCTTTCCCCAATTCACCTGAGAAATTTTACTTAGTGTATTTTTTTTCTCTGCTGTGGTTGTATGTTTATGCCATGCTTTAATATATTCCAGCTCTGGTAAGTGTCAAATCATCCACTGGCGACAAGGGCACAAGGAAGAATGCTGCCCTTCTGCTGCTTACCACATTAATGATGATGGTGGCAATTCTTCTAAGAAGTTGGCAAAGCAAGACCAGCATGATTCTTGTAACGATAGATTTGAAAATGCACCAATCGAAACATCCTCTGAGAGACCTGTATTACCTAATTCGAGAAGCACTTCTGGAGTTCCACATTCTAAAGATCATAATATTAAAGTTGATTTCGTTACATATACAGATACAGAGGGAATATCTTCTATTGCTGAATCCCAGGGCAGCTCATTTTCTGGCTTCTCCACTTCACCTACTCATGGTGAATCATCTAATGATGCTTCTATTGGTGAGAATATCAGTTCAAATGAATCTGGGGGACCAGATGGACAAAAATCTTCAGATACTGCACCTAACGTGCTTGACTCTAGTTTGAACAAGGTGGATCAAAGCAAGCCTATTTCCCCAAAGTTTGCTAGTTTGGTCAATTCTGTAGATAGTGTTAATAATTTGAGTGAATTCAATCAGAGTATATCTCGCTCCAGTGATGGAGAGAGCCAGGGTTTACCCACCGGCACTCCAGGTCAGAATATCAGTGCCATGCCTGAAGGTTCAATTACTCATTCTGTTAAAAATTCTTCTGGTTTCTGGGATAGAGCTCTTGACCCAGTTATACCCAGCAATGTGGTCCACGATGACTCAGATATGTCACATTCCAATGGAGCTGGTGGGACAAAGTTATCTGATTCTGAGTCATTCCTACATTTTAAGTTTGATTTATCTGGAAGTGAAGTTCCTTCTGCGGAAAGCTCAGGAGTGAGCAACATCATATCAGATCATGCACATTCAGATGCTTCTAGGATCAGTAGGCCTGTTAGTAGATCAGCTTTATCAAATTACACTGGTGATGATGTTCTGAGGGCCACGAGTTCAACATCTGTGAACTGTGAGAAGTCTAGTCAAATAGTTAAGGAATCTAGTTCTGTTTCAAATTTCTCAAAGCCAAGTGAAATAAAATCTGTGTCATTGTCATCTTCAAATGCTTATTTACCTTCAAGTAATGGAGATGCACTTCATACAGTCGATTCAAATATTTTGAAGTCTGGTGATCTTAAATCTACATCCTCTAGCTCTAGCAGATTGAATGGTTTTGCTGATGACACTGTTAGTACTTCACATCTATCTAAATCCAGAGTATTATCTAGTGCTTCTAAAAGACGGTTGGCTTCTAGTGCTAATGGGCATTCATTTCCAAATGAAAAATCTGGAAAATTTGATAATATTGAAGCAGATGCTGTGACTACTGGAGGTTCCATCAGTGGACTGAAATCATCAATGCAGAAAGTTGTTGACCAACTCAAAGGACCAAAATATGGAAAATACAATGATAAGGTGCAGTTTAAATATTTTTATTTTTTGCATCCATGGCATTTTGTTTTTTTATTGGTGGTACGATTCAGATTGAGTTTGTTTTTGTTTATTCAGGGGCTCTTTTCATATGATCTGTTTGTAACGCTTTATACTTCAAACAAGCTAGAAATGCAACCTTGTGGCCTTATTAATTGTGGGAACAGGTAAAACAAACACATCTTGCCTATATGAAGAATATCGACATAACAAAACAATGTGCTATTTACCGGTTGATATATTTGGCATTTCTATTTTGATGTGCACTATTATATATGTATAAGCTATTATAATCATTCTGAATATGTAAGTTTGCTTCTTTTGTGCAAATTCAGTATCGTTTTTTGCTTGTGGTCCTATGAGATGTTTTAGGCCATAAGTAGTGTGTATATATACATTTTTCTCTATTTGTTTTACTACATCGTTGTGCAAACAATACATTGCTTCTTTCTAGTTTTTCTTTTGTACCTTTTATGATTTCTTTCTTTCTTTCTCTTCGTTTGAAGTGCTTGATTGCAAATTATTACTGATACTGAACATGTGATTTAGTGAAAAAAAAATTGAAAATTTTGTAAGTGCTAGTATTATGCATAAGATTTCTATTGATTGCATGCTAAGTACTGGCCAGTGTTTGCCTCTGCATATGATTGTATCGACAATGGAATATTTTGTTATCTGCTTAACATAATATATTAATACCAGTAAATAAAATTGATACGATGCACATATGTATTCTGACTTATTGATTTTCGTCATGGGTATTATTTATTGGGATTAACATATAATGTTCTGGAAAGCTATCGGAGTTTTAATTTTTTCCTGGAATTTTCTTTTTGCATCATCTGTTCCAGATTAGTGTTTCAAGCTGTTCATAACTTATATACTATGCGGTTCTTGCAGTTGTTATGCAAATGTTGTCCTTCAATGCTTGGCTTTTACTCCTCCTCTGACTGCTTACTTTGTTCGAGGACTTCATTCTAAACAGTGTATGTTTCTCACGATGGTTATGACATCAAAATCTACATGTTGAGTTTTCAATTAGTATGTTTGATAACTATTGTAATGTCAACTAAGGCTATGATTCTTTTTTATATCAGGTGTTAATAAAGAATGGTGCTTTTTGTGTGAGTTTGAAAGTTTAATTTTGAAGGCAAAGGAAGGGAAGTCTCCACTTTCTCCTATTGGAATACTATCCCAGCTACAAAACATTGGAAGTCAGCTTGGAAGTGGGAGGGAAGAAGATGCACATGAATTCCTAAGGTAAGCAGGTTACAAGTGCTGTTAATTCATTTTGCATGTTTTTTATGTTTGGAGAATTGTGTATAATATAATTAGTTATAAATTTACAGGTGTGCAATTGATACAATGCAATCTATTTTCCTTAAAGAAGCTGGTGTGAATGCACTAGGTTCCTTTGAAGAAGAAACCACTCTCATTGGTCTTACTTTTGGAGGCTACCTTCGCTCCAAGGTGAAGCCTTTTGGAGATATGTTTAGAAATTTATTCTCTTTTTTATTTCTCATATTATTAATTGCATCTAAGTAGGGCCACTTATTAGAAACACGAAGGAATTTAAATTATGCACGTACTTGTGAAAACAGATAAAATGCATGAAGTGCCGTTACAAGTCAGAGAGACATGAAAGAATGATGGATCTTACTGTTGAAATAGAAGGGGACATAGGGAAGCTTGAAGATGCACTTAAACGATTCACTGGTACTGAGATTCTTGAGGGAGACAACAAATACCGATGTGCTAGGTTGGTCATTTTAACTTTTACAATCGAACATGTTTAAGTCCATAGATTGTAACTTCTATCGTTTGAAACTTATTTTTAAATGTTGATGTGCTGGCAAATGCTTTCTGCTAGAACTTTACATTGCTGATTTGCAATGAAACATCATTAACTCAATATACCTAGCAAGTAGTTTAGGAAAGTGTCTGATGATATTTAAAGTGCTTGATATGTGATTCTAACAGTTATAACACATGAAACCTACTAAGATGTCTTACTTATGTTGTTTCCTTTGATAAAATCTACCTTCTAAGTTTGGTGAAGTTTCAGGATCTCAAAATTATGATTTGATGTACCTGCACTTGTGCTATTGTATGAATGTTACACCTGCAATTTATTGCATGAGGATGCAAGCTTGTTTATTTTCGTTAGAGCGATGTATGCATTCCATGAGAACCTTTTTTTCTTTTAAATTTTATTTTGTTGTGCATCTATTGCAATGCATTTTACCGAAACTTTGAAAGAAATGATGCTGATGGAAGTCATTATTTTTCATATTTTCTAACTGGTTCTCTAATCTCTAGGAATTATTGACTTTTATTCTATTCAGATGCAATTCTCATGAAAAGGCTAAGAAAAAGTTGACAATATTGGAGGCTCCTAATGTTCTTACAATTGCATTGAAGCGCTTTCAGGTAGTCCTTGCTATTAAAAATTATTTTTTGTGATTTTCTCCTCCATGTTCTTTGCAGATTCTCATTTCCTTGCTTCACTTTACAGTCGGGTAAATTTGGAAAGCTGAATAAGTCTATTCGGTTCCCGGAGATCCTGGATTTAGCACCATATATGAGTGGCACGAGTGATAAATCACCCATATACAGGCTTTATGGTGTGGTGGTTCACCTGGATATCATGAATGCTTCATTTTCTGGTCATTATGTGTGCTATGTTAAAAATATCCAGAACAAGTGGTTCAAGACTGATGACAGCATGGTAAGTTTTTTTTTTTATTTATTTTTAAATGAATAATATAGATCCTTGAAGCAAGTTTTGTTTGGTCATATTTTTTGGTATAGGTCATATTTTTTGGTATACTGGAAATATTGAAAAGACATGAGTCGTGTCACGGTTGAACCTGACTTCCTACGTTATGAGGCACACATTCGACCACTAGGCTATTATTAGTCCAATGGTTATTATTTGGTCATTTAATGTGCTCTTGCTAAATTTTTTCTTTTTGCCTCAATTAAAATTTTGAGACTTTATTTGAACCCTGAGGCTGATTTAACATATTATTTTGCTCGAAATCTCCAGTTCATTTGTTATGTAATGGTTTTAGCTGTATTTAGTCAGTCTTTGGTGTCTAGCAAGTGAATTTTAGCCCTGTAGGGTCTGTTAGAATCAAATGGAATGGAAATCCTTGTGCATGTTTGCTGTGGTACCTCTAGATATTTGTTGTAAAATTTCAAAGTTAGTTTAATATTATCATGATGAATGAGTTTGATGATTATGATATGAGATAGAAGATAAAGTACATGTGGAAATGGATGAGTTTTTCTGAGAGGGAGACGGGGCGCCTACAGAAGTCTAGAATGTGAACCTGTCAGGTGTTAGAATCCAGAGCAATCAAAAAATGGTGGTGCTTAATACAGCTGCAGTGGATGGTGATGACGTAGAAGTTTTTGGTACTTTTAAGTAGATAAATTTAAAATTGGTGGGATCTATGATGGCAGTTTGGTGGGATCTATGATGTTTGTGGGTTGTGGCGGAGGCTGGTTATATGAAATATGTATTGGCGATGGTGTTCCTTGTGGTCCAATGGAGAATGATGATAGTTGAGGCAGGTGCTTAAACTGTAACTTCTCAAGGCACTTGCTTTACTTATTTTGTTCCAGAGTCTGATTTGATAAGGTAAGGGAGTTGGGGGTAGGATTGATTAAATCTCATTTGGATGAACCACAATTCCTCTCCCTAAGAATTATGAAGCATCGCATTCCATTCTCTCAGGCTTTTTACCCAAAAGAAAAGGTCTCTTAAAACACCCAACGCATGTGTTTTATATGGGATTTGTTAGGGAAGAGTTTGTCTTACTCAGGTCATCAATATTTGTTTTGACTATAATTTGTGATTTCTATTAAAGGATTTGACCATCTTTACCGGAGATAAACTTATTTCTCTTCTATATTTCAAGTTAAAGCTATGAAGAGAAGCTTGTATAACATTAAAAAGTCTGGATCAATTTTGCTTTTGCTTGTTTTATATTTTTCATGAACTTTAACAAATTAGAACAACCTCGATTTTTACCTCCCTTTGTTTACTATGTTGGCAATTGTTGAGTAGGTAACAGCTGTGGATCTTGAAAGGGTGTTGACAAAAGGGGCATACATGCTTCTTTATGCAAGGTGACTGATGTCAGGAGCTCAATTTGTGGGATGAGGATACATTATTGTTTTGATGTGCGACTAATTAGTTTTACTGCAGGTGCTCACCGAGGGCTCCAAGATTGGTAAGAAACAAAATAGTTTCTCCTGATCCAAAAACAAAAGGCAGTTTGTCCGGAATCAATTTGAAGAACACTGCTTTGAATTCAAGATCCACATCCACTCGTACAAGGGTTGTCCAACTTCATTCCAATTTGATTCCTCCAGATAATATGGCCAATGTGGAATCTTTCTATTTGAAGTTCCACAGGCTTCAAAGGATTTTAGAGGAGGACTCGTCAAGTGATAGTTATTCTTTTACCAGCAGCAACTCCGATGAGGGTTCATGCAGTACTGAGAGCACCCGAACCAGTACTGATGATCTTTCGGATTACATTTTTGGTGGTTGTAACAACTCTTTGAGGAGCACATCTGATTCTGAGACTTCATCTTCCTCTTCTTCCCCCTTGTGCTCGAAGCATCCACCAGAAACAACCGGGTCTGGAAGTTATCTCACAGATCTAATGGTGGGGGATGGTGATTGGGATAGGGTACCTAGTGGGAGTAGCAGGCTGGTGGACATGGAAGTTAAGGGAAGTGATCCTTTTTCGCATTCTGACACGACTAAACAATTTAGAAAGTTAGGTAGTAGTAGTAGTTGTAGGGAGACCGGCTCAGCAAAAGTAGGATGGGTTGGCCCTGTAAAATCTGGTGCATCTAATAGAAAGATCAATGAGCGAAAGAAGTAATTAAACAATTTTCTTTATGGTAATTAGGGTTAGAGGCGTAAATAAGAGTCGTGAAGGAGGGGCTGTATTTAATGTTACTGTTGTAGCCTGGCTATTTCTAAAGAAATCAGCCATCGCCATTTTGTCAATTCCCTTTCTCCTAGAATGTATAGTACAAGGGACCTTTTCAGAAATGAGTCCCATAATGTGGGGTTTCAACCCACTCAATTGTTTACTGCAGAACATATATCAAATGATAAGTTAATATTACTTCCACTAATTTTCACATCCTTCAGAAATAATTTCATTTCTTTTTACGGAGTTATGGTGATTTGCTTGGGGGGTCGTTGCCATTTTCGTTCCGTTGGGAGTTGGAGGCTGGTATCCTTGATTGATTTTTTTGTAGTTTTATATTTTTAATTGTTATAATCAAATACTTTAAACATATTTATGAGATTTTCATTTATAATTGTATTTTAAGAGAAATAATAATATATTTTTTAGATAAAAAGTATTTACATGTATAAATTTCAATACTGTATGTATATAAATATATTTTGGAATTTAGTAAACAAGAAAATATAGTAGTACAATATGATTTAGTTCTAATGATTGTCAAGACTTCTAATTTAATTGTCACCTCAAAAAAAATCAGTTTTTCTTGTCATTGTAATTGTAAATGAAAAAAACTATATATTTCTTACATCTGAAATATAAATAGTTTACATGTTCATGAATATATTGTAAAATTCACACTTTATAATTAAATAAATACCCCCTTAAATGTAAATAGACAACTTAAAACTCTTTATCTTAGTGTGGGTGTGTGTGTGCATATACTAAAATACGGATGACTTCAGATTTCAGGTCAGATTAAAACAGAACAAAGCAATTTGGATATACATAATGCTGTAAAATTATTCTAAATCTTTACCATTAGGATAATACAAAAAAAAAAAAAATCAATTCTTTTAAAAATTGATCAAAATCTAGTTCAATTCAACTTTTAATTTTGATTCGATATTCTGGGGTTGCATGCACATCTATTCCCGCTTGCATTGACTGGCGACGATTTCCATTGAGTTTGGGGTGGTGGCGCGGTGGGAGTAAGTCTATTTTTCCATTGAGTTTGGGCTTGAGAAACGCCCAATAATTTATTAGGGCCATTTGGAATTTTGATTATGAGCCCTTCCTACACCTAGATGCCAATTGGCAATAATGAATCTTGAGGCCCTTCAATGTTTTATGCCTATCTTATAAAACTCATATATTTCAATTCAATATCTTGAGACATTGAATTTTTATTTTTTTAATAATTTTAATGATAATATAAATGAAATTAACAAGAAATTTATAAATAAAAATTAAAAAATTTAACAACACACACACACACACACATATATATATTGCTATCGAAAGCGTTGAAGTTACTAAAAAAATTTCTCTACTTGTAAAATTTCGAAGTCCTATTTATCAAAGAATGTTGTTCTTTACTACAATAAAAAAATTTATAGTTTTTAAATTGCATATATAATTTAGATTTCCTATCATAATAGTTCTGAATGAAAAAAATAATAATAAAAAGTGAAATTCAATGTGAAGGAACTAAAATATAAAGACACTGATACGGTGTTGGTGGCTCAATATCAAAACTGATTTGAGTATCAATCACTACTTTTTTTTTTAAAAAAAAAAAGTTCGAAATATTAGAATTCCACTCATTAAGAGAATTTTACTATAAAAAATTATTCATTCCGAATAAAAGCAGTTTCATGCTTTAACAGTAAAAAAATTATAAAGACAATAGTATAAATATATAAAATTAAAGGGGTTCTAGATATGTTGTTCTAAATGTTACCTTTACGAAAGCCTATATCGTAAATAGAAATATCAAAATTTTCTGTTCCATCCAATTATTCTTTCTTCGTATTTTCTCTAAAATCTTGACAAAAATTGTAATTTGGAAGCTTCGACGATGGATAAAGAAACTAGAGATGGATAAAAATATTGGTAATAAATTTAGCTAAGAAATGGGAATTTTGAGTTAAATAATAATGGACAGAAAAGAATGAATAAGTCTGCCTATATATATCTTTGAAGGATAAGGAAGAGAAAAGGACATATCCATTCCAGTCTATCCAAAATCTATAATAAAACAAACGGTGAGGGACCAGTAACACCATCACAGCCAACTAGAGGAGAAAAGACGACCGCCACTTGGGGCAGGAAGGAACTATCGCTTCAACCACCACCCACCAAACTACCCCTCCATCCCCATTACTAATTGGAAACAAGAGTTGCCACTTCTGCAATTGGTTTTAATCAAATATTAATGCCTTATTTCAGAATTTATTGTGACTAACCTGCACAAGTGAAGAATAAATTGAAAATAGCTAAAGAATAACCTCGATATTTAAATTAATAAAAGAATTTTTTTAGAAAATGATTACATAGATATTATCTCCATAGTTTTAGAAAATTTAATTATTTTTTAATTGTATTATTCGAAATGTTCCACTGATTAGAGACTATCAAGTATATTAATTAAACAATATTATTGATTTTAATACCATTAAACCACCTCCTCAAGTAGACAATTTGACACCAAATTAAAAAGAAAACTATATAAAAAAGAGATTATTAATAACTTTGTTATTTTGATAAAAGAAGTTTATAATGTAGTTTAAAACATGGTCTAATTTATTGACCGAGTCAAAATGGAATGTTCTGTAAATTGTGAATGTAAATGGATGGATAAGGACCAGAAGAAATGGCAGATGGTTGACACTGCCATACCCATCAATACACTACCACAATAGCCTACGACACAAATCCCAGTCTCATCCAATCCAAGGGGCCTTATAAGTGCCGTGCACGTTTACTTTCACCCTCCCAGGAATGATGCTATCCTCGGCCACTTGCACCCAAGCCCCCAACTCCACCATCTCCATGCTGTCTGTCAGATTAGATTTCTCAAATTTTCCCTCTCCAAATATTTGAGTTCTGCTTCTGCATGTTTCTGAATCTGTTCGTCAACTTCATGTCCTGAGAAAATGAATAGATGGGTCAGGTCATCACTGAAAATAATAATAGTGGTTTTTTCTGAGACAATTCCATTAGTGCACCTGGTTTTTGAACAAGTAAATGACATTTAATAGTCAAAGATCTATGGATTCCAGCACACAATTTAATTCAGGAAGTTTACCCCTTTTTTCCACAGGTTCAATTGTAGCACATTTATCTAATAATTTGAATTCAATCACATAAAAAATTTTCTAATGTTTTTGTTATAGCAAAATGTTTTTAGTGTTGATTTAAGCGATGAAGATAATATTTTTTATTTTTTTAAAAAGAAAAATTTAAATTCAAATTGTTAATAAAAATATATACACTCAACTATTAGACCATATTTACATGTACTATATTTTTTTTATAAATTATTTTGAAATCAAATTTACTAAGAAATTAAAATAAAAATGCCATTTTGGTATAAATGAATCTACTTAGATGATTGGGGAAAAAATGTCAAACAAAATCCAAAGGAAATATTTCATATATACTCAATGTTCTTGAAAACAATATATTAATTTCTCCAACTTATATACAACATCCATTCAAAATTTTAATTTATAAGTATCCCAAGTACACATATGAGTAAGCCAAATCATATTTGCTTTAAATTTGTGAAATGAGCTTGACCAGCTTTTACAATAAGTTCTTTAATGATTAATTAGGTGGAAATAAAGGGAAGTAAAGTACAATGCTATTCCTATGGTATCAAAACATAAAAATTGAAATAGGCACGTGAAAAATAGCATCCCCACCCACCCTAGCGTGAGCAAATCTGGTTGCTAATTAATGTTTTCAAAATTGAATCAATTTGGTCAAATAAATAAAATTGAAAATTATCTTTGAAATCAAACACTAAAATGAGTAAAATAAAAAATATTAAAATTAAAAAAAAATCAAACTAATTTAATATAAAAATATGTACCTTTTATAAAAAAAATATATAAAAATATACTCAAAATTCAATATTAAAAATATTTTTAATTACTTTATCATGTTATATATTTTTTAATTTTTTAAATACTTTTTAAGTATTATTTATATTTTTTTAAAAATTATCTTATTAAATTAAATTAATAGAATCAATTAAATTGATCACACTGAAAATTGATCAATTAATTTCTCCAATCTTCAAATTTTAAAAACATTATTACCAAACACTCTTTAGCCGACCAGGAGTAGTCTCAATCTCTCCTCAAATACAATGCATTTGGTTGGTCTTTTATATGCAAAAAAGTCTATCTGAATCTACATCTCAATCAACTTTACTTTAAGTTAGAAAACAGTTCTAGATATTATTTTACTCAAAATTTATATATTAAAAATATTTTTAATTACTTTATCATGTTATATACTTTTTTCTAATTTTAAATACTTTTAAGTATTATTTAAATATTTTTAAAAAATTTAAAAATGATCTTATTGAATTAGATCAATCGAATCAATTAAATCGATCAAACTGAAAATTGATTAACTGACTAATTCAATATGTTGTCCGAATTTAAAAACATTATTACCAAACACTCTTTGATAGACTAAGAGAAGTCTTCATCCTTCCTTAAATACAATGCATTTGGTTGGTCTTTTATATGTAAGAAAGTCTAATTGAATCTACATCTCAACCAACTTTACTATAAGTTTGAAAAAGAGTTTTAACTATTTGCACTTCTTTTTAAGTTTTTTGCACTATTCTTGAAATTTTTTGCACTCTTTCAAATAGTGCAAATAGCTAAAACTCTTAATATAATTTAATTGCACTTGTCTTTGAGTTTTTTACACTCGTCTGGAGGGCAAATAGATGGAGCCCTAAAAAACAATTGATCTTATTTATTCTACACGTCATCTTTGAAAATATCTATCCCTAAATTTTACTGATTATACAACTCATTTAATTGATATTTTGCTCATATGAATCGATATATCTAATCATTATATTACCTTAGATTGAAAAATAAACATTGTTGAAAAATACAAATTCAATTTTTTAGATAATGGTCTAAATATTCTCTTCTGAATGTTTTTTTTTTCTTTCACATACATATCCTTTCATCCCCTCATAGTAATTAATAGTGAAGCTCAACTAGATGAAGAAGAAAAAGGAGAAAACCCAAAAAATAAAAATTTGACTTTTATCTAGTTTAAACTTTGAATGGCAGCTTGAACATGCTATGCTTTAATCATCAAGTACAGTATGCCTAAGAAAGAGACAAGTTGTATATAGCAAATGATGACATTCTAAATTTACAGATGCATGCATTAATAAGTTAAGGCTTGTATTTATGGCTTTTTTCAAAGCATGTAACCATAGTCCGGACCACACAAAATCCCCTGAGTGTCGGAGATGTCCAAGAAAGCAGAAACAGATTACAATCCAATATATATTAATGTCTACAAATCTTTTATTATCTATCCATGTCAATCCATTTCTCTTCTTTCGGCTGTGGCTTTTTATTCATTTTCTTGTTCCTTTTGAAAGTGAAGTACTTTTAAATCTGTGTCTCTACTTGATTTCACACTCATTTTATCATTATGTGTCATAATAATGATCAATTTCTTATAAACATTAAGATTACATTGGTTAATTAATATACACATACACATGACATGAACAACTCTTTTCAGGCTAATTATGCCTTCTTTCAACATTTATATTGCCTCATACCTAGAACTGTGGTATGGGTATTATTACCATATTTTGAAAGTAGTCACTTATCATGGAGTCACATCCATATTTTCAAGCTATTTGAAGTGGTAAACACAAACCATAAAGATAGGGAAAACCAATTCAGAGATAACAGTTGATTTTGGATATTGATTTTTTTTTTAATAGATTGACTTTTATTCATTAATTTGTTATTTTTTGATAAATTAAAATTTTAGATACTAAGCTAATTTTATTCGTCGTCTTCATATTATGGCCATTAATTCTCTCTTTTACTTCAATTTCTAGGAGAAAATTGACATGTATTATATATGGCGAAGTTTTTGTTAATTTTAAATTATATAAAATTGATTTATAGACATATTGTTTTAAGTATAAAGTTATGATTCTTTTTATAGACTATTGTTTTAAGTAAATAAGACTATGATTCTTTCCACATTAAGTATAATAAATAAAGAATTTTATTTGTACTTAGATCAATTCAATCTATTATGCGAGATATATTTGAAGTTAAGTAGTTATAATTCATAGACCTATTACCTTAACTAAACAAGACTATGATTCTTTTCTATAAATAAAGAATAATGATTTACTTTTAAGTTCAAAAGTTTAATTTTCAGAACAAAGGAAGAAAAATTAGTTTGTTTTATAGCTGTTGCAATGTCAGATAAGGCCATGATTGTTTCTATATCACCTATAAATAAATAATGGTGCAATATAAGGAGAAGGAAGGGAAATTGGCATATTTGATACTTTTTTTGAGAATAATACAATGTCAAATATTTGATACTTACTACAATGTCATATTCTCTTCTGTATAGGGCATAAATAAAGAATAATACCTATAAATAGCAGTTAGCCATCAAATCGTGTGGCTTAAAAATGATTAATTATAAAAGTTTGAACTCATACATTATTACAGTTGTTGGATCAAACTTATATATGTTGTTAATTTTTCTTATTTTAATTTTTCTTATTAATTATTGACACGAGATTTTCAAATTAATTTCTAAGTATCACAAGTTAATAGCTCTAAACATACTCAACACTCAAATTGATGTCTTAGCTTGACTTGAGATGTTACACTTTATTTGTGAGCTCAAAAGATTAATTTTGAAAGTAAATAAAGGAAATTAGTATATTTAATAACTATTACAGTATCAAATAGAGGGCATAATTTTTTCTATAACATTAGGAAAAAATAAAGAATAAAAAATTAATATGTTTGATAATTATTGCAGTGCTAAAAAATATTGTAATTCTTTTCTATATCATGCATACATTAAGGTAATGTTTAGTAGGATATAATGAAATGCAATGAATGTAATCAAATTTAATGAACTATTAAACTAAAAAATCTTTTGATTATATTTCATTATATCCTACTAAATATTACTTAAGAATAATGTTTTACTTGTGAGTTCGAAAGTTCAATTTTGAAAGCAAAAGAAAGATAACTTTAACTTCTATTTGGCATACTACCGTAGTTACAAAACATCCAAAGTCAACTAGGAAATTAGAGAGAATTAAGAAGATGCACTTGAATTCCTAGTGTGAGCTAGTTACGAGTTTTGTAGTCTATTAGTATTGTTGCTAAAATTACGAGTACACGTATAAATTTATGAATTAAAAACATAGAAATGAATTAAATTGAATTTAAAATTGTAATAAAATAAACTATCAATCTATTGATGAAAGAATATGATTTTATGAATTTAGTTATAAAATAATCTGAATTTATTATTTGAGTATTTTCAATATATATATATATTATTTATTTTAACCATTAAATCCTTTAACTTCACGGATTTGTAACATGGAATCCTTTTTTAATAAAGCCATTAATAATGGTAACAGAAGACCATGTAAACATACAAATTTAGTCCTTAAACTATTTGTATTCATATAATAACATCGAAAATGAAGTTTTAGCCTTAATTCATAAAAAAATATTTTTAGTATATTTTAAATAAGAATTAATCATTTTAAATTAACAATAAAAAATCATTCTTATTCATAAGAGTAGCTAAAAATAATATTATATATTATTTTTTCTTAGTTATTTTAAATTTATCATATCAATCAGAGGTGGAAGTAGGGGGCTGGGAACTTCAACACCCTTTGGCCGCTGGTAAGAATATGGAGAGGAAGATGGTGGCAAGGGTTCAGCCTCTGCCAATGGTGTGAGAAAATAATCGGGGTAGACTAAAAGGAAGAAGAAGAGCTCCTCAGAAATTTTTTTTTTTTTTTTTCCACATTCAAAATGATGTCATTTTGAGTGTGATAAATAAAAAAAATATTACCACTTACTTAAAACGACATCGTTTTAAATGATAAAAAAAAGTGGGTTAGACTGTTTAACTCTGTAACCCAAAAAAAAAAACAAAAAACCCCAAACACTTTCTCTTCCTCATTTCCTACATATCCCTTCTCCTGCCCAACTCGAATTTTTTCCTTTTTTTTTTTTTTTTTTTTGTCATCAATCATCTCTTTCTCTACTTTCAAAAATTAATTTTCATCAATATTTTGGGATAAACTATCGAGTATTTAAAGAATTTACACTCAATTTTAGATTCAATCAAAGATGAGTTCCACATTCTTTTTAAATTTTCTATATTTTCACTTTGCTCATATTTTTATATTTAATTCACTTAGTTTTACATGAAAAAATATTATTCACTTCTTTTTCTTTCATATTTCTTAAAAATTATGAATTAATTGAATTTAAAATAAGAATCCTAATTTAAAAATAATAAATTTAAATTAAAAATATATTGTGAATTAGAAACTCTAATTTAAAAATAGAAAATCTAAATTAAAAATATATTATGAGTTGTGAATTACAAATCATAATTGATTTATTGTGAATTAAAAATATTGTGAAGTTATAGTAAAATTGAAATTTTATTAAAAATATATTAAAAATAGTTAATTTATTGTGAATTAGAGATAGAAAATTTAAATTAAAAATATATTGTGAATTAGGAACTCTAATTTATTAGAAATAAAAAATTTAAATTAAAAATATATTATGAATAACGAATTACAAATCCTAATTGATTTATTGTGAATTAAAAATACTATGAAGTTATAGTAAAATAGAAATTTCATTAAAAATATGTTGTGAATTTTAAATTAGAAACTCTGATTTAAAATTAGAAATTTTAGATTAAAAATATATTATGACTTTTGAATTACAATTCCTAATTGATTTATTGTGAATTAATAATATTATGAAGTTATAGTAAAATATAAATTTTATTAAAAATAATTAATTTATTGTGAATTAGAAATACATAATTTAAATTAAAAATATCTTGTGAATTGAATTGAAAGTTTTATTGGTTTGTAAATTATGAACCATAATTGAAAATTCATTATTTTGTGAATTGTGATTAAGTAACATAAATTTATTTTGATTATTTTCAAGTGTCAAACAATAATAACTTTTTGTAGCGTGTACATTTATATATTTTTATTAATTTTATACTTATCGATTTGATATTTTAATTGTTAACTACTTATTTAATTACATCCAAAATTTTTTATATTTAATAGTGAATAAATCTCTCTTAAAATTTATTTTTAGTTCTACCGCGGATATCAATTATCTCACTATTTTTCACTATATATACCATAATCATGCATACTTTTTCTTGACATACCTTTTCATAGGGGATATTAAAGTTTTTTATATAATAAATTTTCTTTAAATGATAGAGTATGAAAAATAAATTTATATTTGTACGACATATTTGTAATATCTTCTTTTATTTTGAACATACATATAATAAATTATGAAAATAATGAAAAAGATACAAAAATACCTTATTCTTCAATAAAAAATATTATTTTAAATAATAAATAATGCATGCCATTACTTATAGCTAGAATTTGAATTAGAATGGTAAGATTAAGAGTATTGTGAATTTGTGAGTTTTTATTATAATAAAGAATAAAGAATTGTTTTATGTATAGTGACAAATATAGCGAAATAATTGATATGATGAGTTTAAAAATTTTGAAAAAAATAACTAAGAAAAATTTAAATAATATACAATTTTATTTTTGGTTATATTAAGCTGAATAATTTAACAATTCAATTTCAAAATTAAGAGATTCAATACTTAAATTCAATTATTTGAAATGTTTTAATAAATTCTATTTTATTCAATTTTTTTATATAACAAATCAAACTAAAAATTGAAAGGTGAAATTTTTTTAAATTAAAATTAAATCAAACTAAATTATAAAAAAAAATTAAATTAAACTAATCAAATAATATCCAATATGCCTTATTAAAAACTAGGCAATAAGTATGATAAATGTGGTGAGGATATGATATTAAATAAAAGTGAGGAATATTTGCTTTTGGAGTAAAGAAATGGGAGTGGGATGGCCCTCAAGTCGCTCTCTCCCAAATTCAACATTCTAATTACGGTATGATATTATAAGGCTCAAGACTAAAAATTGATGACTTGGAGAGTTGGGAATTTGGTTCATATCTCATTTTCTTTTCTACACCAACACAACTCCAAATTTCTTTTTTAATTTCCCTTGCTGGTCGCATTTAAAATAAAATATGACATAAAATCTGAATAAAATTAAAATTCTTCATCATATTACTCTCTGCATTCTAAATCCAGTAACAGATTCAGAAAAAAATTTTAAAGTAAGCTTCATATAAAATGTATTAAAATTATTTATCATATAAAAATTTGTAATTATTGGACATATATGATAAACAATAATTTTTTTAACATTAAATAAAATATTCAAAATATCTTAAATAATAATAACAATTCAAAACTAAAATTAAATAAAATGAAATGAATAACTGTATTATAGAAATATTGAAGAATTAAAATATAAAATGAAAAACAAGTAATATAATGATTAAATATTTAAGTATTTATTTAATAAAAAACAATAAAATATTTTCATATGTAAAGAAAAAATAAAGTTAAATAATTATATTTAAATTTTAAATATAAATAATTTATTAAGATTGAATTGATTGAATGTTACAATAAAAATATTAAATATTTATATGGAGTAATAAATTAATGGTCTCGTGAATAAAATCAAAATGAGTTGAAGTTATATATTATATGCAATGTATTTAAATAAAAGTTGTCATTCTCTTGGACTCCACCATGCAGCAAGTGGATCCGCCCCTACGTAAGTCATATATAATATGAAGTTTGAGACTTGCTTTATTGCTATAAATTGCATTAGTTGTTTGTCTTCATTGCAACCCTCTCATCTTATCTTGTCTAAAAACGGAAATGTGTGAACAC
>CATIWR010016119.1:0-17753 GCA_949677035.1 Omphalea diandra | reverse complement strand
TATATATATATATATATCTATGCATATTTATTTCATTGTATTCTCCCTTTTCTCTCTATAAGGTATCATTTCCTTCTGAAAAAGAAGTGGCTTTAATAGTCCTTCTAGGGTGTAGGGTTGCATATTACACCCCTAAATCCTGGCCTATCTAGAAAGGACAATTATTTGGACCTTTTGGTGAATGCTTCATGACGAGACACTAAAGATTGATCTATCAATGGTGCACTCATTAGTAGAGCAATAGATGGACTCGACCAACACTTTCCATTGCCCTTGATTGGGGAGATTATGATCACTCTCAGAGACTTTACCTTTACGACCAGGTTAAGGTTCGCTAGCATTTCTCTACCCATTATTAGAGAGATTATCTGTGGACAGTTCTTGGTTGTGTTCCCTTATTGAAGGGGAGTAGGACTATGTTGGGGTCGAGCATTCATACTGGCGCACTAGCTATTACTAATGACAGTTTCGATGAGGTGGTCGATTAGTATGCATGTTGCTACTTGGTATACACCTTGTCAAGATCCGTGTTTTTGAATGCTTTTAAGGTGGCAGAGCTTTGCCCAGTGCCCATGTCGAAGGACCTAAACTTGTTATACCACTTTAACTAAGGGTCAATAGTGCTAGCATACCTCTGCCATTACCTTAATCAATGCTCCCGAAGCTAGGGCCACATGTGCGATGTCTGAAGGGTTCTCATTGTGAGTATTGTTTATCTTATTTGCCCTTTGTTCTTTAGTCTCGTTTTATGGTTTTGAGGCTCATGTCATTTCTCATTGATAGGCATGGGCTGTTGAGCTAGGCTTACAGTAAGGTTTAGATCCCACAGATGAGGTAAGGGGAGAATACCCCTCTTTTATACGGTGGAGTGTAGTGAGTTATATGGAATCTCTTACTTACCAAGCGTGCTCGCCTAAACATGATCACTTTGGACTAGGTATTCTTTCTACAATGATATCACTATATTAGTCATGATTATATATAGTATTGTCTAATATTATATTTATAGTGATTTTGGGCCTTTATTGCAACTGCACCTTCACTGAAGGGGTCCTATTGCGACATTGTTATTAAAGGTGGTAGAGGTCGAGGTCATCTCCTATGGTCATCATTTGATGGTGGGGCCCTCAATCCGAGAGTGGTATCTGAGGGAGCGAATATTTCACTAACGTGAGGACCTAGATGATAGACTTGTCCCATGCCATCCACCCATAAGCTTATTTTAGGTGAGGGATCTAATAGGTATAGATCTCGTCGCAATGTTGTGATATGTTCCAAGGGAGGAGCTCTCTTCTGAAGGCATCTCCTATAAGTCTGGGATGATTGGCATGCTCATGGAGAGCCTCCCTTTATCTAACGCGGCTATCCATGCATTTTCTTACTATGCACTGAATGAAGGGACTACAACACATGAGTTAAGGCACCACTGCTCAGGTGACTTAGAGGTCTACTGCTCTTACTTTCATATCTGGTTATGCTACCGCTGAAGGTCACAAACAGGCTCATGGATTCGCTTTGGGAGGCGTAGAGCCCGTGGTGGTAAGCCACTTGGCCTCTATGCCAGATAGCTTGGTAGAGTTTAATGTGGCTTCATTGGCTGAGTCGATGATGTCATTACAAATCATATAGTCCATCTGTGCCTTTAAGCCAATTGAGATCACTCATATATGTACTTTTATCTCTTTGCATATATTATATCTTAATTATATTATTAATCGTACTTCAAATGGCATTTCTTTTTCCCTTCTTGCAAATTCCTCTCATTTAGGCAGAGGTCATAGTGGGCCTTATCACTATACTAAATAAGGTTGTGACGTAGGAGATGCACTCTATGTAGGTTAATGAAACAAAAACAAAACAATGCATGCATGCATGTATATTCATGGTTTGTGTTTTATGTGCTTGGTGCCCTAAACATCATTAACCCTCATGTTTCTTGTAGAAGACAATTCAGCACTAGAATAGCGAGATCAGGGAGAGGGATTAACATATAGCAGAGGTGGAGGTAGAGATGGAGTGTCTAGCCTAGAAAGCCAGAGATTATGGATAAGTAGATATAGATGATGGCAAGGCAAATGATTTTGAGGTGACATTTTCTAGAAGTGGAGGCAACTGAGCCCTTCAGACTCTCCCTTCCCTTTTTAGCTACTTAGGACATTTTTTCTTCTTTTTCTTCCATTCTAGTATAGTTTATTTGATAAATAAAAATTTATACAGTTATACAATTTTTGGGCTATTTGAAAGCCTTAATTTTGGATGTTTATTTTGGATATGTTAGGGTAAACTGAGATGACATTGCCTTCATTTATGATTAAACTTTGGTATCTAATATAGAAATATGATCTCCCTTCCTTGATGATGCATCTCAAACATGATCTCCCTTCCCTGATTATGCATCTCAAACATGCATTGTTGCTTCAAAAACCAAAGGTAGGTTGTGCAATATGCTTTCAATGAATGAGGGTTACGTAAACCTACTAAAAGATTGTACATCCTAACTTGAGGGTTATACAGCCCTGATCAGTGGTTGTACAGCCTTAGTAAGGGCTACACAGCCCATGAGCCTACCCTTCTGCTTATAAAAGCTCGTTCTGATCATGTTCCTTCCATTAGCTATCTTTAGCTTCCCAAACCATGTCAAAAACCTTTCTAAGGTCTCTCTAACCCCAAGTTTGGCCCATCCTGCCATGGGTAGGCCTTTTTGCTCTTTGTTACCTCTCTTATATCCATCTCAATGCACATTTTTGGCTAGCTGCTTACAACTTATGGGATTCCACTACACATACTTTTCATTTTAAGAATACAGAGATATGCCATATACTATAGGAATTTAGTGTGATTCTCAATTGTTGCGTTATAGCTACAGATCGAATTACATTGCCTCAACTAATTCATCCACATGTTAGGAAGATGGTAAAATTGTTTAACTTGCATTATGAGGAGGTACCTAGACACATACTAAGTAAGGAGAAGATCCTCATGGCACCTCTCACCACTTTTTTCCCCTTCAGGGAGAATGCTCAAACAGTTGAGGCTCGCATTACAACGACCATCTTGATGGGTGAGTACCTACTAAGAAGGATGATGAGGAGATCGATGTATAAATTTTGCCACTTTTGGAGGGAGCTGAGTCAGAGAAGACCCCTATTCTAATGATTTTGGATGAGACCATCATGGTACTAGACAAAGTGGCTTTGGGCATCAGTAACTCTTTTGCGAGCGTTAGTAACTCTTTTATAATGAACCCCTTGTTGCAATAGGTAAGAGTTCTTGCAGCCATTTTCTTTCTTTTTCATTTTTTTCTTTCTCATTTTTTTCCTTTCCTTTTTTTATTACCTTAACTTTTGCATAGACTGCCCTTATAAGTTTTCAATCCACCATGCCACTAAATTTTTGCTTAGGCTACCCTTTTAGGTTTTCAACCTAATAAGCATATTTTTTATTTTATTTACTTTTTATTTTCTCTTTTTTTTCTTTTTATTTTCTTCTTTTTTCTATTTAAGATATAACTATAAGAGAGATTGGGTTTATTAGCCACTATGGATGTAAGGCTCTACTACCTACAACATCATTTGAATCATTGATTGTCAAGGCCAGCTACTACTAGAGCTAAATGGGTCGAGTGGATATCTCACATCACCACCACCGACACCTGTTGGAGCTACCCATGGTAGAACTTTTCATATGTTACCTTGAGACGTATAGTGATTGTGTCATCCTTCCTGCCTTTGCTTTTAGCATATCACATGCATCGTTAATTCAGTGCTCCCTAGTTTGAGGTATAGTTCTACCCTTCGTTAGTCAATGGGCCTCTGACCTAGCACTTCCTAGACAGGTTTGAAATCACTTAGACTAGTCATCATATCTATAACTTTTGTATAGATTGAAACCCTTAGCATGAAAGATGATACAGACTACACCGCATGGTTGCGTAACCTTTGGAGTTACAGGCATCACATTAACAAGTTGTAGACAATGATCTTTTATGGGAGGAAAATTATCTTATATTTAATTCCAATTCAAAGACATGCATGACTAAATTTACTTTAATTAGGCAAGTGCACTTCCATATGATATTATGCTTGGCACAAAACATTTTACATTTTGCATATTGCATATTAAGTGCATGCATGATTTCTACTTTTAAAATTAGCACATTAGATAATCTAATCATCTTGCTCAAAGCTTTTATCACCTTGGTTCTTTGCTCATTCATCCTTGTCTTGTCACCCAACTGTCCTGTTAATGATCCCCTAGTGGTCAGTCGTACTCTATCGACTTTTACTATATTTGTTTTGCTCATTTTTATTCTTTAACTTTTACCTAAGTCGCCCTATCTAGTTTTTAACTTAACGAGCTTTTCTTTTTCTTCTTCTTCTTTTTCTCTTTGTTCTCTTTCTTTTCTTTTTTATTTTTATTTTTATTCATGCCCTAATTTTTGCCTAAGCCACCCTTTTGAGTTCTCAACTTATCGATCTTTTCTTTTTCTCACCCTTCACATGAAGTACTTCTTTAAGAAATCAAAATTCACTGGCTCAATGAATTCATTCTCATCCATATCTACCAATTTCACTGCAATGCCTAAGTATATTTGTTTGACTACATAAGGACCTTCCTAATTTAGCTTGAACTTTCCACGAGGATCTTGAGTATGTGGTGCCTTCACCACTAGATCACCAACCCTTATCATGCTTGGTTTGATCTTTTTGTTGAAGGCATATGCCATTCTGGCTTGATATAACTAGATGTGATATAAGGCCTTTCATCCAGCAAGGCCAACTATTCGAACGTATTTCTCTCCCATTAGTACTCAAGGATGTTGAACTCCACCATAACCCATAGGGACTTTAGTTCTAATTCAATTCGCAACACTACATCTATTCCATACACTAGAGAATACAACATCATCCTATTTGACGTCCTTGTTGTTGTTCGATAACCCCATAAGGTGGAATGGTAATTTCTCACACTAATCTTTACATGTTTTTAACATCTTAGTGATGATGTTTTTAATGTTCTTGTTGGCTACTTTCATTGTTTCATTGGCCTATGGTATGTAAGCAGACAACTTATGGTGGATCACCCCGTATTTTTTCAACATAACTTTGACCTCTGTTTGGAAATGGACACCATTATAAGTAATAACATGATGTGGCACACCATAATGGCAGATGAGGTTATTCTCAATGAACTGCGCCATCTATTTTTCCCCTAGCTTACTGAAGGCTTCAACCTCTACTCAATTTGAGAAGTAGTCTACTAACACTATAATGTACTTATGCCCTTGTGTAAAGGCTGACCTGATTTCTTTAATTAATTTGATGCCTCATGCTTCAAACATCTACTATGAGGTTAAATTTTGAAACTTTGTCAATGACAAGTGACTGAGGCCACTATGAATCTGACATTTGTGACAACTCCAAACATTCTGAATAAATTTATGCTCTAGTGTAGTCCAGTAATATCCAAATCTCATAATTTTCTTTACCAACACCTTACCATTTATATGGGCCACCCTTATATGTACCTCCTCTATGACTTAATGGGTCTCTTCCTCAGCTAGGCATTAAAAATGAATTATGTTTGGCATTCTCATATACATTACCCCATTGTACACCATATACTGTGAAGATAGCCTTTAAATCAGGTCTTTATCATTCTTCTTAGCCTATTTTAGGTATTCATTGTCCTCTAAGGACCTTTATATATCAGAATATTGGGGATAATTTTCTTTTGACACCTACATCACACCTATATCAATGTAACACGGTGTCCTAGATCGAAGAGGGATAAATGGCTTCATGGGCATCACCTTAGGCCCTTCCCAAATAGAGATCAAAGTTGCCAAGGCATCAGCCATTGCATTTTCTTTTCTTGGCAGATGATGAAATGTGATCTTTTGGAAATTTTGCATCAATCCATTCATATGTTCCCAGTCTGGGGCCAAACATATTTCTTTCAACTTGCACTCATCTATTACTTATGAAATTACCAACAATGAATCCCTAAATACCTCTGTTATCCTTAGCCTTATTTGTTTTAGGAGTTTGAACCCTATAGTGATGCTTCATACTGGGCCACATTATTAGTCACCTTATAGTCGAGCTTTTTGGCTACTAGAAAAAGCTTTCCTTTTGGTGAAATCATAATTATCCCTATGTCTGCCCTTTTCTTTTTCATTACCCCATCAAAATAAACTCTCCACCCTAGAGGTTTGATTGCTCCTGACCCCTTATTTGAAAACTAAGGAGGCTCAAGCCATCTTAAAGGGATTGTTGTGCCAAAGACTCTGAGATTACCCACCTTTTGATCACCTTATTAGCCACATATTTAATATTAGATCCAGTCAACATGATCAACCACTCTGCTAATCTTTCCATTAGAAGGGGGCCTTGTGGAGGTATCTAATGGGTCTAGCCTCAAAATCACCTCCACTGAGTATGACTAAAAATAATGCATCAATTTTCCATTACCCAAACCAACGCTAGATGGGTCTTCTCTATCTGATTATATTTCTCCTCATAAGACAACAACATCATGTTAAGATAATATATTACATGCTTATTCCTTACTTTGCCTTTTTGGGATAACATCACACGTACAGAATTATCTTCCATCGTCAGATATAGGTTAGTGATTTCTCAGACCTCGATGGCTTTAATACCAGTGGGTTAGTCAGATAATCCTTTATTTTCTCGAAGGCCTTTTAGCACTATTCATTCCATTCCATCGTTGGGTCCTTCCTTAGCAACTTGAAAATGGATTCATAGATGGGGGGAGGGGGTCAATCTTATTATGAATCGATTGATGTACTACAAGCGGCCTAAGAAACCTCATACTTCTTTCTCTGTTTTAGGTGCAAATTTCCTTTACCTTATCGATATCTATTTCAATGCCTTTTTCACTAATCATATGTCCTAGTAGCTTACTAGAGGTGGCCCCAAACACACACCTCTTTAAATTAAACCTCAAATTATGCTCATCAACTATTTTTAAGAACTTTTTTAAAGCTTTAAAGTGCCCTTCCTTGGTTTCTGACTTTACCATCATATCATCCATGTACACTTCCACCTCTTTAAGGATCAAGTCATGTAGCAGATCAGTACCCATTCACTGGTATGTTGCCTCTACGTTCTTTAGCCTAAATGGCATCACCTTGTAGTAATACATCCCCTCAACTCTATGATAAAAGTCACCTTTATATTATTTGTGATGGCCATAAGAATTTAGATGTACCTAGAGAATCCATCTATGAAGGAATGCATAACAAAAGCTGCAACACTATTAACTAGCATGTCAATGTATGGCAAGGGAAAGTCATACTTTGCGTATGCTTTATTTAGATCTCTATGGTCAGCACACTTCCTCACTCTTCCATCCTTCTTCAATACCAATATTATATTTGCTAACCATTAAGGGTAGTATGCCACCTCTAAGAATTCAATATTTAAATGCTTTGCTACTTCTTCCTTAACCAACTAGGCTCATTTCAGGTCTCATCCTCTATAATTTTTGTTTCACTGGTCTGATATGCAGGTAGGCTATGATTCTGCATTTTGTAATTAGCCCATCAACCCTTGGCATATCTTCATATGTCCAAACAAAGACATTTTGATATGTTATGAGTAGTTATTCAAACTTCCTCCACTTTTTCAGCGTGACATCATTGAAATGTGCAAGATTTTTGGATTTTCCTGTGATCACTATTTAATATAATAGTATGCATAAAATTAATGTTAAATATGCTCATGAAATGATTAATGCCATGTACACTATTATTAAGAAACACGTCACACAAGTAAAAAAAATTCATCATTCATTGCCTTAAACTTAGAAAGAAATTCATCATCGTCCTCAAAGAGACTAGAAATAAATATTAGTATAATATAGAAAGATAACTTCCTCTGGGGAGTGGTGAGAACCTCCTCTTCCTATGCTTTCTCTTTATTGTTTCTCTTACTAACTAAAATACTTGTATCATTGTATGGTGTAACATTTATTTCACCCTCATCCTTTGCTTTATCTTCCATCCTTATGACAGCTTTGACAACCCCCTCAAAACTATGTTTCATCTTATCATCTACTAGCTTTATCTTTAGGAAATCTGCCCAAAGAGTTGCACTTTTTGCCACAATTGGTTTAGTCTCCATTGCATGAACTTGCATTTCTTCACCACTAACTTCCTCAATGGAGTTCATAATCATGCTCTCAATATCCTCTAGCTTTATCCCAGTGTAAGCAGCTTTAGTGAATTTGTATGGCCTAGTGTACTCCCATTTTAGGTTCATAAAAGGTATGCCTTGCCTTATCGAGTTAAACCCTTTCCTTGCATGATCTTCCTCAGTGTCCCAAAAATTTTGATCTAGCAAATACTGCTCAGCCTGTTCATCGATGACCTTTTTCTTATCCTTTCATGGCCATATTGATTGAAGGTCATATAATACCATAGATTCACCTATTTCTTGGTCATTCTCTATTCTTATAACCTGTTTTCCCTTATTCTCTCTCTTATTCTTACTATTTTGTTCTTCTGATGAGTCATGATAATTCTGATAACAAAGTTCACCAGCATCCAACTAGAAAAAGCATTTTCAAGTTTGTCCATGTCATTGCCTGATGACTTCTGACTTTAAATGGTTCCTTGCTCCACTTTTCCAAGAACTTCGCCTCTTTTCATAAAGAATTTTGACAATGGCCCACACAAATCTCTCACTTCTTGCTTTAACCCTTTATCATGGTACCCTAATCCTTTCCTTGTACTCTAAGTGCGAATCTCTAGGAACTCTAATACACTGATAAAATTTTTCCTTAACCCTTGCGTTAAAAGGGAGTTCATGTTCTTCTTAATCCCTATCACATTTGGATCAAACCATTTATCCATGACTCTAATGACCTGAAATCCTTGAAAGTGTAAATAGTCATACTCAAAGTCAATGCAATTTTACCAACCTCAGCAAAGATGGTCACAACCTCTCCTTTGTAAGGGATCTTGACTTTCTGCTGAACAATGGAAGGCACCCCACTAAGAGGATGATATCATGGCCTTTTTAGTAAAAATGAGAAAGTAATCAAAATGTCCAAGACTGTCAACTCCACTATGGCCACGACTACTCCTATTTTTACCATAGTCCTGAATACGCTTGCAGTTGGCCTTCG
The DNA here is from genome assembly GCA_949677035.1 of Omphalea diandra. Taxonomy (NCBI): domain Eukaryota; kingdom Viridiplantae; phylum Streptophyta; class Magnoliopsida; order Malpighiales; family Euphorbiaceae; genus Omphalea; species Omphalea diandra. The sequence goes on along the minus strand of CATIWR010016119.1, from coordinate 8,597 downwards.
ACATTCATCATAGGCACTAATGATACTATCAGAAGCTTCCAAATCCTTTTTAGATAACCTAAATTTATGCAACAATTGTATAGGACAGATGGTAATCCTGAAACCATCATCTACCATCACACACAAAGTACGTCTTCTTTTCACCTTCGCTCATATAAATAGGGCCAGATTATGATCTCTTCCTTCTAGTGGCAAATCCTCATTTGAGAAGGTGATTTTGCCTTTATGAGTCACTAATGTAACTGCATCTCTCGAAGTAGCTTCACTATAAATGACTAGATTGGATAGAGCTTCTATCATAACCTTTTTATGCTCCTGAGAGGTAATAAATAACTCTCATACACTGATCTGAGTGGGTACCTTCTTCAACTGCTTTACAACAAAATCATCTTTCTCTTTCTCTTTCATGACAAGTCCATCTTTCCCCTTTGCAACACTTGGTTCCTTAGGAGCTTCTCTATCAGGATAGAATTTTCCACTATGAGTTACATGGTTCACTTGCTCACTCTTTTTTTCTTTATCACTCTCCTCCCATAACCAAATTGTTATATTCATATGTACTTCTTTTGTCTCATTATCTGACCTTTCCCATGGATTGATAATGTGTACAACCGAAATTGAATTATAACTTGCTCGATTTTAGCAATACCAATTTCCTCAGGAACCCCCAAAATCTATCATGAAAGTCCCTTGATTTGGGGGAGGAACATTGGGAGAGGATTCCCTTGGATGTTATGCCTTATAGAGTTATGGAATAATCATCTTATTATCAATAAGGTCCTGAATCTCATGCCTGAGTCTGTAATAGTCATCAATGTTGTGACCCACTCCTTAATGAAAAGTACAACAAGTATTAGGATCATACCCCCTAGGCAGCGGATTAGGAGGTGGCCTTAGTGCTAAAGGCTTCAACACCTCATTATTGTGCAACCTCTCAAATGGCTTAGACAGAGGCATCCCTAAATCTATAAATTGTCTAAGTGCCTTTACTAAATTAACATCAACCATTTTGTTCCCTTCTATTTGGGTGCTTCTTCTTCCCCCGGACTGCTTTTTTGACTCAAATTTTAGCTCTCTGGCCTGCAAATAGGCTTTTTGAAGATCCTCAAAATTCCTGATCAATGTTCCTCTAATTCTAGTGCCAATTCTAGGTAAAGATCCTTTTACGATCATTTTGATTTGCTTCCTCTCTGTGGACCTTGTGGTTGCTTTTGAGATGATCTTCTTTCATCTCCTAATATAATCATTGAAAATCTCACTAGTCTTTTTCTTCAAGGACTCTAAGTCCTGCAATGTGAACTCTATATCTAAATTACAAGCATAGTTTTTTTCAAAAGCCTCTGTCAACTCCTTCCAGTCCTCCTTAATAGTCTTCGATTAGTTAAAGTACTATGTTTTAACATACCCTTCTAATGACAACTCAAAAAGCTCTTTAACATTGTATTAGTCGGTGCCCCTAATGGTTTCATGAATAACATATATGAATGGACATGGTTCTTTGCATTTTGGGGTCTTGTGAACTTCGAAAGCTCAGCTATACAAAAATTAACTGATAGTTTCTTAGGTTTACAAGTAAGCAATTCTTCAATGTTTATTCCTTTCTCTAACCTTTAACACCTATAGCTTTCTATATTTTCTTTAATTGTTTAGCAAAGTCATCAAATTGAGTACTTTCTTTCCTGATTTTTGTAGACTTCTCATGGGCAACTATGGCACTACACGTGTCCTTAGCAATTTTGTTCTCATGATATTCCTTCATCCCAAATAAATCATCATCAATCACTACACACTGGGGGGTTCCATAGGTGTTTTTCCCTTGTCAGCTCTACTAGTAGCTACATCTCCTATGTTTAAGATCTCATTAACTCACTTGTTCGCTTCTTTAGTAATCCTTTCTTCCACCTTGCAGTTAAAGTTGGCCATCAACTTTTTCAAAACTTTGGGTGGTATGTTTGGTTCCATGACTAGACTAGCCTTTTAACTCCAACTTGGTGTCTTACTTTTCTTAGCAAGTCAGTTGCCTCTTCTTTTGCATAAGGGTCTAGATGGAGCTATGATGGTTGTAAGACAAAGGTTATCAATATGATACTTAAATGAATAATCGATGTATGTGTGTATGATATGCACACATCATTTTGAATGAAATCCTTCCAACCTTATTCCTCCCACACACGAGGTCTAATGGATCTTTCCTTTGTGGGGTCTCATTCTTAACAACAAGGGGTAAAGAATGCATGTGGTCACCTTGGACCAAGAAGAGTTAACGTCTCAAAAAAACATATACATAAATGCACTAAAAGGATAATGTTGGCCCTAGGCACCAAGAAGGGGGGTTGAATTTATGTATAAAAAAAATTAGGAGTAAGGGATAGAGAAGAGTCGAAAAATGAGGTACACGTTTTATAGTGGTTTGGGTATAATCGACCTTATGTCCACTCCCTAATTCTCTGCAATTGGGTGTTCCACTAACTCAAAATGGTGTTTTTAAGCTCACACCTAACTTTTACATTTTGTGTTTTCAAGGCTCACACAACAACATTTACACTTTGTGTTTTCAAGGCTCACACAACAACCTTTATACTTTGTGTTTTCAAGGCTCACACAATAACCTTTACACTATGTGTTTTTAAGGCTCACACAATAACCTCTCTTAAGTGTTTTCACAGGCTCTCATTATAACCTTTACACTTTGTGTTTAATGCTCACACCTAACACTTACAATCTCATAAAGAAGAGAAGAAAATGAGTAGCAAAAGATTGAGAGTTTTAACACAATTAATGAATTCTCTATCAATCTTATTTATCACTATTTGGTGGAGTATTTATACCACATACCCACCAAAGAGACGTTAGACTTTAAAGCTCAACAAATTTTCAAGACATGTTAAGCAGATTTTGCATTAATTATATGTCAGGCAGGAGTTGCAGTTGCGAAATCCAAATTTCCATACGGGAGACAAAAATTACGGCAGAAAAACCCATATGTGTCTAACGGCTAGTCCACATGGTAGCTTCTCATTGTCCATCAGGAAAATATAGTCATTGTGTTCTAACTACCCACAAAAATAGCGGTCATGATTCTTCATTGTTCAACAAAGAAATAACATTTTTGTATATATTTATAAACTTAGAAACAAGTTGTGTGGGATCACTTTTTTGTAAAAAAGAAAAAAATACAAAAAAGGTCCTAAACTAGAAAGTAGGAGAATCATCTCTAGAAAAATCTTTATCTTCACCATGATCTTAGCCTTCAGCCTTATCTCCATCGTCAACATCATCATTGCCTTCTCCTTCTTAAGTATCATTAAACTCTGTGAAGTTCGAAAGATGGCAATGAGGGACTCCCAACTTCTCTTGCAAATCGACCATATTACTATAAGATGAGAAAGGAATAGAAATCTTTTTTCATCATCCTCATCAACTTGTCAATCTTGATGTTGATGGTTGCAAGGGAGAGTTTAGCCTTAGGCTTTGGCTAAGGAGCGATGGATGGAGCTTATTCTTCAATAGCTAGTCTTTTCCTTTCAGAAGCTTGTGAAGACTCCATTTTATTTGCTCTAATGGCATCTAAGGTATACGCATAGGCGTCCGGATGAATAGCCTTGGCATTGATAAGATATGTGAGATCTAGAAAGTTTTGTGAAGGAAGAAGTTTTATAGTGAAGAATTTCTCATTTTCCTCATCAAGTGCTCCAACAAAGCGGTAAATGGCTGTGATATGTGAAGGTAGTAAGGAATTGGCTCTTAGGTTTGGTACTCATGTGGATCAATTGATCCACAAGATATCGTCTAGTTTGTATTGGTTTATTTTTTACAAGGCAGAAAAGAAATGCCAAGTCTTTTTGTGATACTTTATCATTACCATCACTTTTAGCGTTTACCAAAAAGGTGATGATACAATGGAGTATTCAAAGGGGTAAGGTCTTAATGTGTTTGGCTAAGGAGGATCTTGGGTCGTGTTTGGTTTCAATCAAAATTTCTAACCAAAATTCAGAATAAATAACATCAAGTGCAAAGACTATGAAGAGGATGTTTTCTCCGACTTGAAGATTGAAGAGAGAAGAAAGTTGGTCGAAAGTACTGTAAAAGGGGTTGCCAAAGGCCCAAAACACCAACTTGTATTGTCCAGCTCTTGAATCGATTTTACGACTCAAATGGACCGTGCACATGAATTCCAACATAATTTCTTCATACTCGGGTTTATCCCGAAAGATGAACTCATTCCAACCTAAATTGGAGGGGAAAACACGAATCTCTGGGTTAATATCCAAGGTTTCCAACATAAAAGAAGAAGGACAGTTGTTGGGGAGGATGATTTTGGAAGAATTGGCCTTGTACCTTTCTTTCTCCTCCTTGGTGATACCTTTCATAAGGTGGAGTGCAGGTGATGCAGATGGCTGAGCCACTGCCTTGCCCTTGTCTACTTTAGAAATCTTCTTTGGAGCCATTTCAAAGGATGAAGAGGATTTAAAGATTCTAGAGAGTTTTGAGAGAGAGAAAATGATGTTAGAAGTGAAGTGTGGATGATACTATTGAAAGGGGTATTTATAGCCATTTGAAGTCTCTGTAAACGACTAGAAACTGCTAGAAATGAATTGATGAAGAGATAGAAATGATTGGCAGTTGAATCACTTAAATGTCTAAGCAGTTACCCTAATTTATGTCCACAAATCAAGGATTTGTGACTGTGAATTCTAAAAAATGTGAGTAACGGACAAAATTTTCTCGAGAATACGCACTTCCAAGGTCAAAATTTGAATTTTTGACCAAAATTCTAGGTAGAGCTTAATTCTCGCGACCACGATTTGATGTTTGGTAGCCAGGTGACTAGGACTTGTAATTCACGACCGTGAAGACAAAATAGCGATCACGAATTATGAGTCAGCAGGAAAAAGAATGAAAAACTAAGTTTTAAAAGAATCAAAATTGTGATCCACTTGAAAAATGCCATACAGAAAACAAAAGACATACAATTAACAAACAACACACATAGCAATCATACATAAGATCAAAATTTTCACTTTAGGAAGCTTCCATCAAATATTCCTAATTCTCTCTTAATGAAGTTCATTCTTTCTTCATTTAGAGGTTTAGTGAAAATATCTATAAGTTAATAATTTGTGTCAATAAACTCTAACACAACATCACCTTTTTGCACATAAGCTGTAAGAAAATGATGTCTAATATCTATGTGTTTGGTCCTAGAGTGTTGGATGGGATTCTTAGAGAGATTAATAGCACTTGTGTTATCACATTTAATAAGAATGTGGTCAATCACTTGGCCAAAATCCTTCAATTGTTGTTTCATGCAAAGAACTTGAGTGCAACAATAAGCCGCAGCAACATACTCAGCTTCTGTGGTGGATAAGGCAACCGACACTTACTTTTTGCTAAACCAAGATAATAAACATTCTCCTACAAATTGGCAAGTCCTGGAAGTGTTTTTTCTATCTAATAAGCTACTCGTATAATGCACATCCGAATATCCTATGAGACTAAAGGATGAATCCCTCGGATACCATAACCCTAAGTGAATTGTGTCATGTAAATACTTAAAAATTTTCTTAATAGCATTTAAGTGTGAGTCTCTAAGAGAGGATTGAAATCTAGCATACATACAAACACTAAACATGATATCTGACCTAGAAGCAGTAAGATAAAGTAGAGATCCAATCATACCTTGATATCTCTTTTCATCTACCGACTTACCCGATTCATCTTTGTCTAGCTTGATGGTACCACTCATGGGGGTCTTGGCAACTTTACAACCATCCATGCCAAACTTCTTGAGTATTTCCTTTATGTACTTGGCTTGGTTGATAAAGATCCCTTCTTTGGTTTGCTTTATTTATAGACCGAGAAAGAATTTAAGCTCTCTCATCATGCTCATTTCGAATTCCCTAATCATACACTTAGCAAAATCCTCACAAAGAGACTCATTAGTAGCACCAAAAATGATATCATCAACATATATTTGAGCAAGTAGTGTATCATGCTTGTGTTTTTTAACAAATAGTGTGGCCTCCACCTTTCCTTTTTTAAAATTATTTTTCAAGAGAAATGAACTAAGTCTTTCATACCAAGCCCTTGGAGCTTGTTTCAACCTATATAAGGCTTTGTTCAATTTAAAAACATGGTTTGGAAAACAATGTGACTTAAAACTAGGAGGTTGTTCAACATAAACTTTCTCCTCAATGATTCCATTCAAAAATGCACTTTTAACATTCATTCAAAAAAACTTAAAATCCATGTGGCATGCATAAGCTAAGAGTATCCTAATGGCCTCTAATCTTGCAATGGGGGCAAAAGTCTCATCATAGTCTATGCCTTCTTTTTGGTTGTAGCCCTTAGCAACCAATCTAGCTTTATTTCTAGTGATAAGACCTTGCTCATCTAACTTATTCCTAAACACCCATTTGCAACCTACAATGGAGTGTTCCTTAGTCCTAGGGACAAGTTCCCATACCTTGTTTCTCTCAAATTGATTGAGTTCCTCTTGCATAGCAAGCACCCAACTCTCATCATCAAGAGCCTCATTAATTGATTTTGGCTCAAGTTGAGAAACAAAGGCAAGATTATTATCTAAAGGATTAAGTTGAGATCTAGTACTTACACACTTGGAGGTATCACCAATGATCAAGTCCTTGGGGTGATACTTGAAAAATCTTTAATCTTTGAGTAGATCTTGGCTTGGCTTATCTCTTTGTTGATATTATGGCTCATCATCTTCCTTTAATGATTCACTTCCTTCCTTGCTTTTTATCCTCTCTTCTTATGGAGTCTTTCAATTCTAGCTTTTTAAAATCACCTATAAGATCATCAACAAAAACACCTTTCCCAAGATCAAGTTTACTAGATTCATCAAAGACAACATTCATAGACTCTTCAACTACTATTGAACTTTTGTTAAAGACTCTATATGCCTTGCTATAAGTGGAATAGCCTAAGAAAATTCCTTCATTGGTTTTAGAGTCAAATTTTTAAAGATTATCCTTGGTATTTAAAATATAGCACTTACATCCAAATACTTTTAGAGGTATGAAATCTTAGGTTTCTACCATTCCATAGCTCATGAGAAGTTTTATTGAGAATGGTTCTTTTGAAAACTCTATTTACAATGTAACACAAAGTATTAATGGCTTTGGCCTAAAAGTAATTCGGTAAAAAATACTCATTGAGCATCGTCCTAGCCATTTCTACTAGTGTTCTATTTTTTCTCTCTACAACACCATTTTGTTGTGGTGTCCTAGGAGTTAAAAAATTGTGGAAAACTCTATTCTCCAAACAATAAGTTTCAAAAGACTCATTTTGAAATTCCTTTCCATAGTCATTTCTAATAGAAAAAAATGAAGTAACCTTTTTCATTTTGAACTCTTTTTACAAAACTCTTGAAAGCTTCAAAAGTATCACTCTTATGAGCTCAAAATGATACCCAAGTAAACCTAGAGTAGTCATTAACTAGGACTAGTGCAAAATGTTTTCCATCTAAGCTAACACTCCTAGTAGGTCCTATCAAGTCCATATGAACTAGTTGAAGAGGTCTAGTAGAACTTACAACATTTTTTGCTTTGTAGGAGGCTTTAATGTTGCTTCCCCATTTGACAAGGACCACATGTCTTATCTTTAGTGAAATTCAGCTTAGGAAGGCCTTCCACCAACTTTCCTTTAGATAGGCTTTGAAGAAGATCCATGCTTGCATGCCCAAGCCTTCTATGCCATAACCAAGCTTCATTGCTTAAAGAAATAAGACACTTAAAAGATTGGTTAGCCAAATTTTCTAAGTCAATTGAGTAGGTATTGCCTTTCCATTCACTCTTGAAAATAATCTCATCATCCACTAAAGTGGTGACTCGGCATTCCCTATGATGAAAGGTGATTTTGTTACCTTTGTCACACATTTGACATACACTCAACAAATTATGTTGTAAGCCACTAACTAATAAAACATTATTAATTAATGAACAACCATTCTTACCAATGGTTCCAATGCCAATTACCTTACCTTTGGCATTGTTGCCAAATGTGACATCTCCACCTTCTTTTTCCTTCAATGTCGTGAATAACTTTCTATTTTCAGTCAGATGCTTGGAACATCCACTATCCACATGCCAATTACTTGATTTGGTGGCTACGAACAGTCCCCTACACAACTAAAGCGAGTTACCTTTTCTTAAATACCTAAGCATACTTGGGTCTTGAGGGTTAGGAGTTGAAGGGTCTTTTAATTTGAGATGAGCCTTCCTAATAAAATAATGAATGTTAACATGCTCATATTTCATGCAATAATGACATTGGAGTTTAGACTTATGAGTCTTTCTTCTATACACAATTTTATTATGAGTTGGAAGCCTTCTCATATCTTGATTATGTGAATGCATACATGTACATGTATGATGAGTAGAAGTAGAGAATTTATTATGAGAGTGACCATGTTGTTTTTTGTACATATAGGCATGGTTAGCTTTTTGAGTCTTCGCTCTTGAGCTTGGGGGTGCCTTCCCTTTACCCTTAAGCTTAGGAGGCTTAGTGCTAGGAGCACTTTTCTTCCCAATTACCTTAACTCTTAAGGTTTGAGGTTCTAAAGATATAACAAATGT